>KQ473658.1:18514-36405 GCA_001314425.1 Phytophthora pluvialis | reverse complement strand
GACTTGATCAAGTCAAGCATCATCGCCTGCTGCTGCTGAATTGTCCTAAGCAATTGAGCATGCTGCTCTTGCTGAACCTTTTGCTGCTCGTGATGCAGCTTCTCGAGCCGCGCCACTTGCTCTTCGGAATGACGCTTCTGCGCGGCCAACTCACGCTCCATCTTGCGCTCTATCAGTTCCAGGCGGCGTTGAGCCATCCGCTCTCGTTCCTGAGCAAGGTCTGGAACAGCAACACTGACAGAAGCAACAGCTTGTCGGACAGAAGGCACAGCCCCCACCACCAGTGCCGACGAGTTGGCATCCCCTCTCTGCGTGCGCTCAAACGCCTCAATCTGCGTCGCCACCTCAGCGATCAACGCACACTTCCTGTCGAACTCGTCCTCCGTGCCAGCCTTCCGCAGCGCCGTCGTGTTGCCCGCTTTCAAATGACCCAGCAGCAGATTCAGCCTCGCCTGACACGCCCCCGCCGTCTTGTCCAGTCGGAAACACTCCTCGCCGCGCAGCTTCTCCGTCACTTGCTGCCAGCCGTCCATGACGTACGCGAACCCCCACGGCTTGGTCTCCAGCACGTGCGCCAGCAGCAACACGTCGTCCGACGACACAAAGTGCGAGCGGCGGCCAGCGGCAGCAGCAAAGGCAACTCTCTTCCTGGCCGGCTCCGTTGCCTCCTCCGTCTCCGCATGATGATCCCCCCTCCTGTCGTCTACAGACGCTAGCTCCGCCCCCGTCTCCATGCTCTGCTCTGCACCTGGCTGCATCTGCATCTGCACCTCCGCAGCACCAGAAGCACAAGCAGACGCACCGCCGCTGGCAGCCTCCGCTGCCGCCCGCTTCAGCTGCGACCGGTGCAGTCCGTGCCGCCTCTTGAAGCGATGCACCCAGGCCACCGACACGCTCTCGTCGCTGCCCCGCGTGCGCTTGAGGATCTCGTTGGCCTTGGCCCAGAGCTCCGAGTCGCTCAGCACCGCGCCACGCCCACTGCCGCCGCCCGCCCGCTTGAGGTCCACGCCCAGCTGCGCCGCCCGCGCCGCGATCAGCGCGTACAGCTCCTGCTCCATGTCCGGGTAGCGGCCGCTCTGGAAGCGCGTGGCCTCCGGGTTGGCGCACGCCTCCTCGCGCGCGCGCACGATGTGGCCCACGGTGGAGCGCGCCACCCACTGCCCGAACGCCGCATACGCCCACTCGCGCAGCTGCTCCTGTGTCAGCTCCGGGTGCTGCCGGTGGTGGCGCCGCAGCCGGTTCTTGTCGGCGATGGTCAGGTGATGGCGACTGCGAGACATGGCTACCCAAAGCCAGGGCGAAAGCTGCCGTTATGCTGTTGTCTGTACGGCCGAGGGCGAGGGAGGACAGCGAAGGAAGGTTCGGGCAGCTGTACTCTCGACAAGTGTGCGAACAGTGTAGCCATCAGCATCTCAACTGCAGACCGTCGAGCATGTGGCGACAGGAGCTGCGCTGGATGCGGCACGTGGTGCGCGCGCCGGACCGGGAGCTGCGTCTGGACCGCTGGCTGCGGCGCCAGTTCCCGGCGCTGCCGCAGAGCTTCGTGCAGACGCAGCTGCGCAAGCGCAAGATCCGCCTGCAGCCCGACGCGGCGTCCAGGCTGCAGGCAGCGCGCGCCAACTCACTGCTGCTCGAGGGCTCCGTGGTGGCCGTCGACGCGCATCTCTTCCGGTCCAAGCTGCAGCCGCTGGTCGTGCAGCAACTGGAGCAAGAAGCGACGCGGCCGCAGCAGGCTCTGACGACCAGTGAGGACAGGAAGAGGCTGCAGCAACTGATGCAGCGCGTCGTGTACCGGGACGCGCACTTTGCGGTGCTGGACAAGCCGCGCGGACTGGCAGTGCAGGACGGCTCGGCGTTGACGGAGTCGCTGGCGCGGTACTTGCCGTCGATTGCAGAGGCGTTGAGAGGCGGCGGCCAGCTGCAGGACGCCGACGAGCAGCAGGAGCTGAGGCTGGTGCATCGACTGGACAAGGAGACGTCGGGTCTGCTGGTGTTGGCGCGCTCCCGACTGGCCGCCGCCAAGTTCTCGGAGCTGCTGCGCAGTGGCGCCGTCCAGAAGACGTACGCAGCGCTGGTGGCACCAGGTTCGTCGGGAGCTGACAGCTACGCGAGGTTGAAGAGGTTGGAGGGACGGGAGATCAAGCTGCCTGTGGATGGCAAGTCGGCGTGCACGTTGCTGGAGCGAGTGGCGAGGCGACGTGATCGTACCCAGCCAACCGGCACGTGGCTGCAGCTCCGACCTCGCACCGGACGCAAGCACCAGCTCCGCGTGCACTGCGCTCGAGAGCTGCGTGCGCCGATTGTGGGGGACGCCAAGCATAGCGGACGGCCAGCCGACCGGTTGTATCTGCACGCGACGCGCATTCGCTTCCCGGACCCGTTCGCTCCCGGCAAGGTCATCGACGTGTCTTGCGAGGTGGAGCCTCGGCAATCTTGATAACGCACCGCGGTGAATAAGAAAGCGCGCACCGACTGCGAAGCGTCGGCGAAGTTTTGGCGAGTTCGCTCCGTTCCGAGCGGGTTCAGTCAAGGGTACTCATGCAAAGCGCACCGAGATTGTTGGTTGATGAAGAGGAGATGGCAGTCGCAGAAGAAGAAGCTACGTCGAAGTGAACACGGCGCTGGCAAGGCGCAACGTTTCCGCGTCGCTGCATGGCGCAAGACGAGCGTAACTTTGGTGTGCCACGCTAGACTAGTTCGGACATGCGAAGGCTTGGTCTGTGAGACGCTGAACGAAAATTAACTAAATGGTGGGACCAGCCTCATACTCAGCCGAAACCACAACTCCGGAGACGTGGAGTTCACACAGTCAGGGGTGCCGCTGTACGATCGCCACACTCCGACCAACGGCTACCTTGACGGACAGAATTAGCAACATCCTCCATGTTAATCGCAGCAGCCGCCTTCATTGTCTGACCAACAACGCTCTGAGCTCGCTGCCGAGTTGCCGTCGGTGTCGACGCTGACGCTGAAGCTGACGCCACATCCAGGCGAAGCCGTGGGGAACTCGCTCGGGGTGTCGTGCTGGCCAGCGATCTTTCGGTCCATTGCTCAGTTGGATCGCCTATCGTAGGCGACATGGCTTGCTGAGTCTTTCCTGGGCGCCGGCTCAGAGACGTCCGGAAATAGAGAGGAAGGGCTCGCCATGCGCGACTTTGCAGCACCCACAGCACGACACTCTGCGATCTGCTACCTGCCCGGAAGGTGACCAACGCCCAAGCACTCCCGCAGCGATGAACCAACTGGAAACTCCGGCCCTCGAGCACCTTCCGGCGGCAGCAGCAGAGTCGGCCAACCGCGTTGTTGCGCCTCCTCCTGCGCCGTCGTCGGTGCCGGCCAAAGGGGTGAAGCGGCACGACCGCCCCGAAGTCGATCACGAGGTCGACGAGCAGTCCCAGCAAGAACACGGCAGCGACCGGGCTGGCCCCGATGGTGACCGCAGTGGCAACCAGCGCGGGCTCATGGACGACGCCTGCGAGCCGATGGTCAGCTACGACGGGTTCAAGTCCGTGGGCAAACCTTTTGGCATTACCGCCCTGCCCCGCTTCGGGCTTGCCGACGACGACGACGAAGACGTTGTGAACGTCCGCTCGCCCGTTATGTGCAAGCCGACGAGCTCTAACGCTCAGAGTGCCACACTGAGCCCAACGTGCGTGTCAGCACTCGCTCGCAATGAAGTCGTGAAAAGGGACGCCTTGCTCGAGCCCTCGTGGAGTATTCAAGAGTTCCAGGAGTACTTGGGCATGCTCGAGCTTCTGCAGGACGTGTGCAGCAACTCCGAGGGCGAAGAGATGTGTCTGTCGGTCGACAGTCTCAGCCAGATGGAGCGGTTGCTCACGTCACTCCTACCCCAAGGAGTGTGAGCGGTAGTGACATCGACAGACAGACACAAGACGAGTCGGATTCTTAACGTTAGACATCTTCAGTAGCCTATTGTACAAGTTACTCATCTAAATAGACGCGGCTGCATTTCGTGATATGCTGTCTCCACTGCCTGGCTCATGGTCCTTCTGTCGGAACTTTCAGGTAGGCCAAACAAGGTATTGGTAGGGCTCTCGCTGGCCGGGTCCAGATCCAGCTTGTCCGGTAGGTAAACGGTGATCTTGCCCTCTGCAGGTCGTGGGTGTGGTGGCTGACTGCCGCGCACGATTGAAGCTCCTGCGTGTCGGATCGGAGATGAAGACACGACCTGCTGCTGGTTCCCACGCTTCACTCCGTTTTTCTTCGTCTTCGACAACGGCGATAGCTGCTTTGCTGTTTGCCTGGGGCTGTGGATAGATCTCTTACTGGTGTCGACCGGAACCGAGGTGGGTTCTGGATCGCGTTTCACTTGTGATGGCGGCATGAACAAACATGGGGAATACGAGTCCGTCTTCCCGTTTGGCTGGGGGGTTCCTTCGGGAGTTAGCGCGTGGATAGCATCGTTGCATTCCAATGTCACACGCGATAGCTCGGCCTTCATTGTGTGGGTGATCCGGTCACCGGGGTCGAACGTGAAAAGCAACTTGAACTCGATGTCAAGCGCCGGTGGTGCTGACGTTTGAACGCTGGCACCACTGACATTTTCCTCCATCCAAAATGTGTACACATGATCTCCTGGCAGCAGCGCGTTGTGCTGCAGTTGTGCGCGTTCGCCTTTCAGGTAGAATCGAGAATGGCTGTCGAATAGTACGGCTTCAGGGACGTCCACCGTTTCCATCCCTGTGGCATCGCATACGCGAACCATGAGCTTGCCTCGGCCCTTGACACTCTCCACCAGCAACTGCTCGAAGTTACGAATCATGAACACCAAAGGGATGCTAGTGGGGGTCAATACGCGTCTCTCGCGTCGGAAGAACCGCAACGGACCGTCATCTGTCGCAGTAGGCAGCGCTACGTCTTGCGGTTCCTCGTCTTCCGCCTTGGTCGTGTGCTTTGCCTTTTTCTCCTGCGACTGAAGATTAACGTGCTGCACAGGTGGAGACGGCATGTTGGCAAACATGCTGACTCGTTTGGTGTTCGTGCGACCCAAGTCGACATCGTTCACAGACCGTCGGCGAACAGGGAGTCCTGGAGGAGCCTTGGTAGTCGGCCACGACTGAGGCGGTTCTCCCGCTGGGGTCGTTGGGAACAGCTCTTCGTACAGATCGAAGTAGATGGCGTCGTCCTTGAACGCTTCCTCATCGACATTGCGCTGACGCACAAGCTTTCCCGTGCGGTACCAGTCCAGGATCATCTCGAAATGCTGCGGATTGCGGTCGATGAAGAACGCGTCGTCCAGACAACTGATCTTGCCGCAGCCGCAGGTGATGATCTGGTTGAGTCTCTTGAGCGGGTGCTTGGCGATCAAGCTCTCTTTGCAGCGGAAGAGCTTGCCGCCGACATCAAACGCGACGATGCGAGTCGGTTTGGTGTCTGGGTTTCTCAGGTCGGACACGCTCTTCGAGTGCCACGGCACCCGCGTCCTTCCCACCGTGTGGTCTGGGTCCAAGCTGCGGAAATTCTCATCCAAGTACGTCCCCTGGCTACTGGCCCTCGACAATGCTGGAAGCCGCTGGGCTGCACTGCTCGTGCTGGACCTGCCGGTGCTTGAGATACCGGAGTCCATGGATTGTGTTGAGGCGGGTTCCCTGGCCTCGGTCCGCGTCTCGACAGAGTCGATGGAGATCGTCAGGTCGTCGTCTTTCTCGCTGGCGGCGCTGCGCTCCGTGAACATCTCGTCCAGCAGGTCGTCGTCGGTCACCACGTTGGCATCCTCGTTCTCGTCTCCGTCTCTTCGCCTGGCCATGGGCTTTTTAGTTGAGAAAGACTCTCGCGTTGGGGGCGTTCTCTCTGCCTCCGTGACGGACGTCGAATGAGCAGGAGGAGGCGAGAGCAGGACAGCGAGCGAGCGCTATTCTTCTTCACATATGCTATGCGTATCACTGCGAAAGGTCGTATCCCCCATTGGTAGTTATGGGCCATAACTTATGGGCCACGTTGAAGCCAGGTTCAGCCGACTACTTGTCCGTCGTGGCGCGATATATTGGGCCGCGATAACTCGACTGCAAATGCACGTGACGCACGTGTTGACTCCCGGCCGGAGCGTCGCGGCATCACGTTGCATCACCTCGTCGCCTTCTACGGATGGCTTTGGCACTTGGGCGGGCCGGCCTCACTCACCTCCGTGGCCATTTCGCTCGCCGTCGGCAAACACCTTCATCGCATGCAGCTCTTATACGCCACATGATTGCTGCGCCAATGACACTCAATCAAGCGGTTTCGCGGAAGAACTTCCGCCAGTTGCGGGCTTCTCGATGCTTGGTTTGCCTTGTCTAGCAACCATTTCGCACAGCTTTAGATGGCCAATATTGGAGACCGAGGAAAGCTGTTTCAAAACGGATATGGAGGCAGCTGGGGGTGCAGGGTGTATTGTTCTTCGCGGGGATGGAGCGTCTTATTTGCCACTTCGCGGCGGTGATTGTGGTGTATTGCTCTCGGGCTGACGCAGTACACACGAACGCGGGGCTGAGATGCGGATGTTTTGGGACTGCCACCTCTCATCGAACACCCAAGCTCTCGTCTGCGTGTTGGTTGCAAGTGGAGTCCAGCCGACCTCCGTATCCCGGCCGATGGTAACACGCAAAAGAATCGCTGGCTGGGTTCACCGCCAGTCTGTTCCTGAACAGTCTTCCGACACATTGCATCTCAAACATTTTCCGCTGTGAGTTAAGCTATATGAGTTCTTGCGAAACTGAACGACAGCCGAGCCAGCCGATCTCTCCAGCAATGCTGGTCCCTGAGGCGGGGTCGGAAGTGTTGACCGGTCGGTTCAGTGCAGTTGTTCAGCGGCATTGCCTGCCTGCTCTCACCGACACCACAACTTTTACCTACCAACTTTCGCCATCAGAAGAGCCAAAAACGACGACCTTGTCTATCAGCAAAGACAAGCTGGCCGCATTCAGTTCGATACGGAAATACTCGCCTGGCTTGTGCTGCAGCGAAAGCTGGCCGATCTTCAGCAGAATGCTGACGTTGAAGTTGTCCAGCCAATCCGCATCGAGTTTTCTTCGCGCAACATGTATCACTCAAGCAACCTTCCAGCGACCTCCTACAATATGCGGATGCCAACGGCTGATCAAAGCCAACATGACGCACCGGGCTGCGCTGCTCCGCTCGGCGCTGTGCCTCACGACGGGTAATGCCATCACTCCATGCCCTCTTATCAACTGCATTGCGAACTAAACGATCATCACTCTGCATGGCCCAGCCAAGCCGCGGCCGTCCCCCACGCTCTTCTGCTTCCTCGGGCTCGAGTCTGCGCCGTGGCACGACACGAGCCGGTTCGAGTGGGTGGAGCACCTCGAGGCCAACCGCGAGACCATCACGAACGAGTATCTGGCCCTGAAGGCGCAGCGCGAAGCTCTGGCCGAAAACTCGGAGGCTGCAGACACCGAGGCCAATGACTACAAAGTCTACGACAAGGAGCACCAGCTGCACCAGGGCCAGTGGGATTGGCTCTCGTACGTGACCCAGGGCCGGCGCCAAGCGGACTTTGCCGTGCAATGCCCCAAGACGGTGGAGATTCTCGAGGACATCCCGGGGTTCATGGCGGGGCTGCCCTTCGCCTACTCGTTCTTCTCCATCTTGAAGCCCGAGGTCAGTTGCAAGCGCTTGGAAGGGAGTGACGAGAGAAAGAGAGAGTTGTGACTGATGGAGAGCTGTGGTTGTTTTTCGTGTTTGATTAGTCGAGTATTAAGGCTCATTCAGCTCCGTGCAATATTCGACTACGCTGCCACTTCCCGCTGTTTGTCCCGGAAGGCTGCGGAATTCGCGTTGGTGACGAGACGCGACAGTGGGAAGAAGGCAAGGCACTTGTGCTGGATGGTAAGATGACGGGGTAGTGGAAGCACCGCAGACTCGTTTTTATTTGCTGGTTATTGTATTGTAGCTGACTTGCTTGTTGCTGGGCAGATGCGTTTGACCACGAGGTGTGGCACAACGGGAAGAAGGGAGACCGCGTGCTGCTGCTGTTTGACGTCTGGCATCCGGATCTTGTCCAGGGAGAGCGCGAGGCTATCACCGAAATGTTCAAGGAGGCGAAGGAGAAGGGCTGGCTCAAGGACTACGAGTAATAGATCGACACAGCAGCGACAGCTATGGACTCCGCGGCGAGCGACATTGAAGTTAAATATCTCGATGTATGTGTGTTTCTTCAAGGCAGTAGCTCATCAAACGCACCGCTGCGCTCATCCGAGGCTTTCGCTCTAGCATTTCTCCGAGAAGTAGCAGCAGAATACGCCCTTTCTGCTCAGCATTGATCTTCGCACACAATTCGTGGATACCTTCACCACTCCCAGCAGCAAGATCATCGTTGGTTCCCATAGTTTCTCAAACATCCTCATTGCTGCCGCTACTGCCACCTTTGTCTGAACATGACGTCGAGCGTCTACATCTTTTCGCCTTTTGTTTTCCACCCGAGCCACCCCGTTCCTCCAGTCGTCGTCGCTTCCGCTCTCTCTTCTCCTCCTTGTGGGCCTTCTTCCTCTTCACCTCCATCAGCTTCTTGTAGAACAATTTTTCAGCGCACACACCGCACGCTCGAACCTTCACCAAGCATCGTTTCCTTTCTCCGTGCTCCACATACGTGAACAACAGCTCGTAGCTGTGCAGTCCAGCGCGCTCGTCGCAGCGTTTGTTCCCGCAGGAGAACTGTCCTTTGCCGGCCACGACCTCCATCTCCGTGCGCCAGCGGAGTCCAATCTTGCCTTCCTCGTGGCGGGAAAGGTCGGCTAGCGCGTACTCCCGGAAAAGCTGCCGGTAATAGCGCACACTCATGCGGACCTGCCAGTCCGTCTCGCCCTGATCAGCGTCGGCCTCGTCGTCGCGGATGAACTGGAACTTCTGCTTGAGCACCGCCAGATCGGTCTGGGACACTTGGCGGTCATTGCGGGGTGTTATGGAGCTGCGGTCGCTGCCGACGCTGTTGCAACGGCGCGTGGAGGCCGAGTACAGCCGCATGAGCTCCTGGTGGCTGCGGACACAGGCGATTTTCTCGTTAGTGGAGAGGCGTTGAGGAGCGCAGCAGGTATGAGTCGATAGCAGAGATGATGGAGAAGACGATGAGAGGGGTGCACTGCGGGTCTTACCGGCGGAACATGCGCTCGGAGCCATGGGCGTCAGCGGGCGGAGCAGGAGGCGCCATTGTTGAGACTTTGACTGCTATATGCGGTTGGGTAGGTTTCACCAGACTGGCCAGGATTTTTTCTCGCATTTTTTCTCGCGAACAGCACATCGATGGGCATCTGATGATTCAATCATCATCATGATTCCTCGGTGAGCCAAGCGTCCCGTAGTCGCTGGACTATTATAACATAAAGCGTCGGCCTCTGGACAGGAACCTACTTCGCGGGCAAAGACGCACCAGCAACGCTGGTTGCCCCTACGCACAGCCTTAGAGTCCGTACTCGGGTGCTCGTTGGGACCATCCAGCCATCGGTCTTCATGGAGAACGAGGTCGAATTGTGGCACCGGACAAGGAGCTACAGATGCAGACGGCGGCATTATACCGGGCTACCTTCGCCGTCATTGCCAATGTAAGCTATCGGCTTTTGGGTACGAGCTTACTGGACACCTCAAACCTCGGAGGATAACATGCCGTGCAAAATATTTACCATACAAACGGCAAGTGTAATGATAACTCAAAACCGGCTTACCCCTAATTTCTCAAAACCAGAGTGTGCGACACAGTTCCGCCGGACACTGCCATCACCGCACTCTTCAATTCGCCGCCCACCCACATCGCACTGCGTCTACAGCAGACGCGGGTGAGCGCGCATCGGGCCCGCCACCATGATGCCCGCCGGCGGACCGTCGTCCTCCACGACGACCACGACCACTCCAGCGTCTCCATCCTCCGCCTCCGCTTCCGCATCCTCTTCCGCCGCGTCATCGGCCGCGTCGCTCTTGACGTCCTCCGCGTCCACCTCGGGCTCGTCCTCGTCCGCCGGCACGGAGCTGCTCACGTCGTGTCTGTCCACCATCATCACCTACGACTACCAGTACGCGCTGTGCGTCATGAACTCGGGCTTCTTCGAGCTGGACGCGTCGTCCTTCGGCGCGGGCCCATCCACCGCCATCTCGTCGCTGCTCTCGGGCTCGAGCGCCAGCGCCGCCACGTCCTCGGGCTCCTGCTCGCTCACGTGCACCAAGCCGGCCATGTCGGCGTCCAGCTCGTGCTGCTCGGCGGCCAGCACCGTCACGAGCTGCCCGCAGTCGTCGTCCAGCATCGACTACTGCAAGTCCGTGATCGAGAACACGGTGGCCAAGAGCCAGCAGTGCGGCCTCTCGTCGCAAAACACGGCGCTCATCGTGTGTGTAGCCATCCTCGCAGCCTTCTTCGCGACCGTGATGGCCGCGGCCAGGATACACGCCAGGAAACAGGGCGCTGCTCGAGACGCGCTCGAGTCCAGGGTCGCGGTGGCCAGTCGAGCCACGTGGGACGCGGTGCTGGCTGCCTGGAGACAGGTGACCAACCTCATCTGGAAGAACCTCATCATCCGACGACGCAAACCCGTGTCGTTCGTGCTCGAGCTCGTCCTCCCGGTCGTGCTGACGCTCGCGCTCGTGTTTATTGCCAACCTGGACGAGATCTTCGGCACGGGGGACAACTACGCGAGCTCGTCGGAGGCGGCATCGACGTCCGAGACGATTCTGTGCACGGGCCTCGACACTTTGAAGTACACGGAGTACGGAGCGCTGAGTACCAACATGTCGACGTTCTACAGCAGCGGACAGAGCGTGATCGGACTCTTCCTGCTCATCAGCTACATCAAGTTTGTGTCCACGACGACCACGACCATGGTGATCGAGAAGGAGACGAGGATTCGAGAGGTCATGAAGATCATGGGACTCTCCAACTTCACGCTGCTGAGCTCGTGGTGTCTGACGACGGCGATCTTGGCGACGCCGCTTGCGTTTGCTATTGCTGCGGAGCTGAAGTATGGCCAGGTGTTCCCCATGACGGAGTACGCTACGCTGGTGTTTTTGTTCTGGGCGCTGAGCTTGTCGATTGTGAGCTTCAGCTACTTCATCACGCCGTTCTTCAACAAGTCCAGGGCCGCTTCAATCGCGTCAGTGCTTCTGTGGCTGGTACTGTTCTTCCCGTTCTTCTCCGTCATGTCCAAGTCGAACGCGTCCAAGTACCTGGGCGCTCTTGCACCTCCGACTGCCTTTGCGCTGGGTGTTGATGATCTGGTGCGCCGCGCTCAGCTTGGCAGGGGACTGGCGTACGCGATGGGATTGGTGGAGGCTCCCATCACGGTTCCCTCAGCGTTTGCGATGAGCTGGTTCTTGATTCTGGACTCGTTTATTCTCGTTGCTCTCGGCTGGTACTTCGACAACGTGCTCCCGCAAGAGTTCGGAGTCCGCAAGCCGTGGAACTTCCTCTTCGTGAAGGATTACTGGCTTCCGTCGAGCGCGAATCGCAGCGACAAGGAAGTTTTGGTGCTGGAATCCCCTAGCACAGCCTCATCGCCTCAGACGAACTATTCATTCGTGTCGCCCCGCGGAATGCGCCTATTGCATCAGACTTCGTCGGATGGATCTATCGTGATGATGAAGGACCGACCTGGACTTGTGGCCTCTGTGGAACCGGTCAACACAGTGCTTTCAGAACAGGAACGCAAGGGAACGTGCCTTCAGATTCGAGGCCTCCGCAAGGAATTCCCGTCTGAAGGCGGAGAAGTGAAGGTGGCAGTGCAAGGACTGAACCTTACTCTGTATGCCGGACAGATCTCCGCTTTGCTCGGCCACAACGGCGCAGGGAAGACCACCACGATTTCGATGCTGACAGGCCTCATTCCGCCAACGTCAGGGGATGCAACGCTTTACGGTCGCTCTGTTCAGGCAGACTTCAACGAGCTTCGCCAGATTATGGGCATCTGTCCGCAGCATGACGTACTTTTCAACGAGTTGACTGTCGAGGAGCACTTGCTGCTGTTTGGAACGATGAAACACATTCCACTCTTGAGCCTTAAGGAAGAAGTGGAGCGAATGATTCGAGAAGTTGGGCTGATGGAGAAGAGGAAGGTCGCAACAAGAAACCTATCTGGAGGACAGAAGCGCAAGCTGAGTGTTGCTTTGGCGTTCATGGGAGATAGCAAGTTGGTCTTCTTGGATGAACCCACGTCTGGAATGGACCCGTACTCCCGTCGGTTTACGTGGAACTTGCTGCAGCGGAACCGCGACGATCGCGTTATTGTTCTAACGACGCATTTCATGGACGAGGCTGACATTCTTGGTGACAGGATTGCTATCATGGCTGACGGCCAACTCTGTTGCGCTGGAAGTTCGCTGTTCTTGAAGAATCGGTATGGCGCTGGGTACAATCTGACCATGATCAAAGCACCAGGATGCGATGTGGAGGCAGTTGGCACATTTTTGCGCAACTTTGTGCCTGAAGCGAAGTGCCTGAGCAACTTTGGTTCGGAGGTTGTGTTCCAGCTTCCATCCAAGTCGTCTGGTGTGTTCTCGACAATGTTGCAAGTGTTTGATGACGAAAAGCATCGCTTGCGCATTGTGCAATATGGCGTGTCCGTCACAACATTGGAGGAAGTGTTCTTGCGCATCTCACAGGATCGCGAGGAGGAAGCTGCCGTGGGTGCTGCTATCTGCGGTGTGGAAGCAGTAGACCAAATCCGTAAGACGTCGGCGACTTCAGCGAATTCCCGTGGTACGCTTACCGGCCCAATTGCGTCTGAAATGACCAACCGTGCAACACTCTGGAGCCAATACACTGCTCTGTTAACAAAGCGTGTGCGTATCGCGAAGAGGGACAAGAAGAACCTCTTAAATGCTGTGTGCATCCCGCTGCTCTTCCTGATCATTCTGGTGTCGCTTCCTGAGATCAACGTGGCGAGTTTTATGACTACGAGTGACTACGCAACAGATCTCGCGTCGTCGTCTCGACAAGGCAGGTGCTCAAGCGCGAACTTCTCGTTGGTCTCTGTTCCTAGCGCTTGTGACAGCTACAATTTCAATTTTTGCGATCTTGGCGTGATTGACTGCAGCGCTTCGACTTGCTGTGACAAGACCAACGTTGAGTCTCCATACTACGCCTGTAATATGTGCGCTGGCACCTCATCTTCCAACCCGCTGACCCCGTGCTACAACAAATACTGCCTTGGTCAGGATGGTGCGAAACTCCAGGCTACTCTGAACGCCTTCTTGACTTCCGTCGTGGTCATGCTGGCGTTCGCATTTGTTCCAGCTGCGATTGTGGCATTCGTTGTGCGCGAGAAGAATCCGAACCAGAACGCAAAAAGCTTGCAGCTAATTTGCGGTGCCAACGTCTCGGCCTACTGGCTATCAACATGGACGCACGACATCGTTATCATGTTGGTGACTGTTATTGCCTCCATGATCATGGTGCCGTTGTCGGATCGGACTCTGAAGAGTTCTATGGAGGTGTGGGGAGTTGTCTGCCTGGTCGGCTCGCATGCTCTGGCAGTCATCCCAATGGCGTATTTGTTTTCTTTCAAGTTCAAGAAGCACGCGGTGGCCCAGACATCACTACTCGTGTTTGCCCTCTGCACGGGCGGTTTGCTGAGCATTTTCTCGTTCTTGTGTCGGCTCATCGATTTTGACTTGTCTCCGGGTAACTCGTCGGACAACCTAACGCTGTCATCACTGGACAGAAACTACCTCCGATGGGTTTTCCTGCTTTTCCCTGGTTACAGCCTGAACAACGGCATTTACGAGATTGCGACGCGAAAGCTGAGTCGAAGCGCACTGTACGGTAGCAGCACCGCCACGATTGCTCCACCTTCATTCTTCGGACTCTGGGAAGGTCTAGGCACGGATTATACGTGCACTTCGTGCTGGGATGCGGCGAGCGGAGAGAGCTGCTGTGAACGCAACGTGTTCGATCTAGATGTGGCCGGTGCTCCCGTCGCCTACGCCGTGATTGAGATCGTGATTTTCATGCTGCTGGTGTTTATCGTCGAGAACCGCAGCTTGTCGTGGCGCCCGGAGCAACGACCGCAGCGGGCTCCTAATGAGGACGACGATGTTGCCAGGGAACGTCAACACGTGGAGCGCTCATACCCTACCCAGAACGACAGCGTGTTCATCCGGAATTTGCACCAGCAATACGGCAAGGGAGGAAAAGTTGCGCTGGACAATTTGTGCCTATCGATTTCTAAGGGAGAATGCTTTGGCTACCTTGGAATTAATGGCGCTGGAAAGTCGACAACGATGAAAGTCTTGACAGGCGAGATCGCTCCAACCAACGGTTTCGTGACACTCGGGGGCTACGATTTGTCTCGCGATCGCGACAAAGCACGCAGAGTGGTTGGCTATTGCCCTCAGTTTGATTCGCTGCACGACTTGCTGACTGTGGAAGAGCAGCTTGAACTTTACGCACGACTCAAGGGAATACCGAGCGACCGTATACAAAATGCTGTAGACCAAAAGATCGAGGAAGTGGGGCTCACTGAGTACCGAACCAAACTGACTCGGGGTCTGAGTGGAGGCAACAAGCGCAAACTCTCGACTGCCATCGCCTTGATTGGCTCTCCTAGCATCATCTTCCTGGATGAGCCTTCGACGGGAGTGGATCCGAGTTCGCGAAGGAAGATGTGGGATGTGATTGCCAGTGTTTGTGCAGCTAAGGAGTCGTGCGTAGTCCTTACGACCCACAGCATGGAGGAGTGTGAAGCACTTTGCACGCGTGTGGGAATCTTGGTAAGCGGAAAGCTGAAATGCTTGGGGAGCGTTGAGCATCTCAAGCAGAAGTTCGGTCGAGGTTACATCGTCGAGGTGAAGCTGCGGGAGCCGAGTACGTCCTCTGTGGGAAGGCTGCAGTTGGAGGTGTATCGCATCTTGGGAGGCAATTGCCCTGGTATTTCACAGGACCAAGTCATCAGTCTGTGCTCATCTCTTGGAGTCCCGAACCGTGCGCACGAAATCACGAACGGTGAAGGAAGCGGCAGCGTGCTCAACAGTTACCTGGAGGCGGCGGGCATCATCCCCATTGACGTCTTCTGTGCGTGGTGGCACACTGAGAACATGGGCGCGGCATTGCAGGATTTCTTCCAGTCCAAGTTCCAAGGCTGCCAGCTTATCGAGCACCAAGGCGGTCATTTCCGCTTCCAGGTTCCGAAACAAGCGCTGCGGCCGTATGCAATCTTCGGACTGCTCGAGGAGAACAAGGAGCAACTGCATGTGAATGAGTACGGGGTGAGCGAGACGTCGCTGGAGCACATTTTCAACACGATGGCCGCCCAGCAAGGAGAGGAGCAGCTGCTAGGCAGCGCTAGATACCGCGGAGACTGGTAAGTCGTCGAGCTACCAAGACCCGAGTACAATATTGCATGAATAAACGAATGGAGCAGAACTTTGCTAACACTCGAGTCAAGATTAGTAGCCGTACTTGTCATTGAGCTTCGTACGACCGTCGCCAGATTGGTTTGCTGGCGGCACCCAAACCTGATCGCCCCCCTCTAAAATACTTGCATCGTCACCGTGTTGCTGCCCACTCGTGCTAGGCTTCAATTGCTGCTGGGTCGGTCCTAGTGCTGGCCCTGAAATTCGCCGTCGCTTTGGTGTCGAAGTTTCGGTCTTTTGGGGCGATTGTGGAGCTGCCGGTCGTCCCTTTGGCTTATTAGTTCCCACTGAAGCTGGCTTACTCTCTGACACAGAGTCGTGCTTCTTGGCCACCACTTCAGCGTGGACAGGTTCAGTTGTATTCGGCTTCTCGGGTGCAGAAACAAAAGCAGCAGGAGCTTGAGTTTGAGCTCGTGAGTTTTTCGCTAACGAAGATGCCGATGAACTGCACTTCGCCGGCTCCTCCACTGGCTTGGCCGCTGGCTTTTGGACTGGCAGAGCGGCTAGCGCGGGCGTCGCCACTGCCAGAAGTTGATGCTGGCGCTTCAACTCTGTCTCCACCTCTGCTTTCCGTTTTGCCAGCGTGCCTACCTCACTCGCATGTAGCTGGGTCGTTGTCGCTGCCATGAAAGAATCCAAAATGTCCGCTTCCTCTTCCCGCTTGCCCTCTTCACGTGTACCGGTAGTTCGATTCGCAGCAGCGTTAGTCGATGCGGTGCTCAGATCTCCCTGAAGTTTTGCCAGCTCGTCCTCTAACTTCTTGACATTGGCTTGAATGGATTCTGCAGTGAGCACTTCACTCTTTCGCCCTCGCGCAGCAAATGTCGTAGCTACAGCTACTACCCCAGGAGTAACAGTAGAACCTGTAACCTTTTGCTTCCGCGCTGCAATCTTCTGCTGGTTGGCCTTAGTGCGATCGTAAAAGTCGTCTTCATCGCTGCTGTATCCGTACAGCTCCTCATTAACATTGCGCTTCTTCCTCACCACACCAGCCACTGCACCCGTCTTCGTCCGCTGGTCATTCTTGGCATGAATCCGTCCTTCCAGGACGTCGATCTCCTTCATCAGTACATCAATACGCTGCTCGTTCCTCTCCAGCGTACGTTGCTGTCCCTTGGACAGCCCCTCCAGCTGGTTCTGCTTGGCCAGGATCCTGGATCTCTCCAGCTTGAGGTTCTCCATCTTGCGAATCCGTGTCTGCAGCTGCTGGTACAGCCGCTGGTCCTTCTCGTTCACCTGCGACTGACTCACACTCGACGTGTACGCCTGGTCCTCCTCCTTGAGCTAAAACAATACAAGAAAAGTCAGCATCACTATCATTACCACCCCCCGCTCCCTCTCCATACATTTCGAAGGTAGTCCGGCAGGTCCTCTTTGCTCTTGGCCTCTTCCTCACTCTGCTCTTCTTCTTCTTCTTCCTCCTCCTCCTCTGCATCTTCTCCAAAGCCCCACGAGGCCTCCAAAGTCCCTCTCTTCTTCTCTAACCTCTCCCTGAACTTGGCCAGATTGAGCGACTCGTACTCGGCCGGCAGCAGCTCCGGCGGCCCGCAGACCGCGTACAGCCGCGTGGACTCGCCGAACCCCAGCACGTCTCCGATGTGCAGCCGCACGAACTCCTCGGCCAGCACGCGCTTCTTGTTCACGAAGCAGCCGTGCGAGCTGCGCAGGTCGAAGAGGAAGAGCGCGCCCTGCTCGTCGAACTGCAGCGCCGCGTGCACCCGCGAGATGGATGGATGGGCCAGCGCCAAGTCGCACGCCGTCTCCATGCGGCCGGCCACGGTGTAGCTGCGGCCATCAGTGCGGGGCAGCGCCAAGGTGTCTGCGACCACGCCGGCCTTGATCACCTCCAGGTAGATGCCGAACACGTTGCGGCCCGAGGCGCTCCAGTCCGGCGGCGCGTACTGCGCCATTCGTGAGGTGAGTTCTCGAAAAACTTAGAACCGGAACTCGAATTTTGGGATGAAAAAAGTGGATTTAAGGTGCACAAAAACTAGGAACTCACACATGACATGAAATGCAGGTTGTTTGACCGCTTACTGGCGAAGAGAGCGGGTGGACTGCGTCGTGGACGTGGAGGACTGGCCAGATCTGCCGGTGGTCGTGGACGTGGAGGACTGGCCAGATCTGCCGGTGGTCGTGGCCGAGTTGGGGCAAGGAGTGCTTGAGGTCGACGACTTCCACCAGGTAGTGAACCACTTGCCGCTCTTTCCGGTGGTCGCCGCATCCTGGCCACTCTTGCCGAAGGAAGTAGAGGTCTTGCCACTGCTCGTTCCTGTCTTGGTCGAGGTCGTTCCAGCGGAGGCGCTGCCCTTGACACCCCACTTGCGGTTGTAACCCGACGATGTGCTTAACGAGGCTCCTGCCTTTCCAGACACACCAGCCGAAGTACCGTGGGCATTACCACCGGAGACACCTACGCTAACTCCGCCGCTCGTTCCAATGGCCACGCCGCCCGACGTTACACCACCGTCGATGCCGACGCCGACGCCACCGCCCACGCCGCCAGAGACGCCTCCGTTAGCAGAGCCCGACACACCGCCGCCGAT
>KQ473658.1:5781-18406 GCA_001314425.1 Phytophthora pluvialis | reverse complement strand
CACCGCCGATGCCACCGCCCACGCCGCCAGAGACGCCTCCGTTAGCAGAGCCCGACACACCACCACCGATTCCGCCGTTGGCCGAGCCAGACACGCCGCCGCCAATTCCGCCCGATACGCTGCCGTTGGCCGAGCCAGACACGCTGGTTTTGGCGATGCTGCGTGAGCCTTCATCGTCGTCATTGTTGCCTTTTCCGGTTTCGGTGGAGTCGGAGCCGGCCCAAATCATGGAGGTAGGCATTGTGGTGGCCGCGTTCGGCACCACAGTGGTCGAAACGGGGGTCACCGTTGGGGTGGCCGAGGACTTGGTCGAATACGAGTCATCGCTCAAGATGCTTTGCTGGGACTGCTGCTTGGAATTGCCGGCTTCCGTGAGCGAGGCCATTGCAGCGGCAATTATGACAAGGTGCGCGAAAATCTTGGTGAGGTTCATCTTGGACAAAAAGACTCCCACACAAAGACCGGGAGGGTAGACGTTGAAGACTTGGACGGTGATTGAAGAAAGACGTTGAGAAGGTGAACAACACTTGGCGCTGCTGTAGCTGGACTACTGACGAGTGCGAAGCAAATTTGAAACTGAGCTAAGTTAGGCGAGTCCGTGCCGGCGCTTTCGGTGGGCACCTTGATGCCGCTAAGGATGTCGGATTCCACACCGCAAAAGCGCCACACGGGTGGCCTCCTCTACGAGAAGTACGGCAGTGCTCTGTGCGCGTGTGGACACGACCCTCTAAGGTATTTCGGCCACCACACGGAGATATCCGAGGAGTGGCGCGATCGAACAGCGCCATATGCTTGTTGTGTCACTGTGGCAGGTTGCGCGGGTGACCCATTAGAACAGCCAACATCACGCTCGGATACTTCAGCGACAGACACCGGATGGGCAGGAGGACACCTGCAGCGACTGGCACGAAGAGAGAGCGAGAGTGTTGACCAGCCGCATAGTGGATCATGGTCCACATTGTAGTCACCTCGCAAGCAGCTCGGCCAAGTGTATCAGGAACGTCTGACCCCAACTGACCCCAGCGTCACGATGACTCCGCGGTTGACAAGCTCCGGCCCCACGTTTGCTTTTTTGTTGGAGACGTATCCATGTCGCTTCCCCACCAAAATTTGCTTAGTCGTCGTTGCAGTGGATAGCCTCGGCGTCGATCGATCGCATTGATGTTGCTCAGATGCTACAGTAATAAAGGGGTGCCGGCGCTCGACTCGAAGCCTCTCTGCCAGTTGGGATAGCAGTGGAGACTGCCATGGCTTCCGCATGCTGTCTATTTTTTCGCGGTTGTTGTGTCTCCGTATGGTGTCACTGCATCTGGTTCAAGAGCTGCAGCCGCGTTTGGATACTTTCAGATAGATATCAGAATCAATGCCGATCGTTTACCACTTGCACGCACTAAAAATACCGAGTAGAGAACACGTTGTCGAGGCGCAGCAGCAACACGAACCATCCTACACTTGGTGAGGACGCTGTCGTCACAGGTTCTGTAAGAACACTTGATTGTGAGGGTACGGTATTCGCGTTGGACCCTCGATTTCAACGCTTGAACGCAAGTAGAGGGGCGAGTTAGCGCCAAGCCGCGTTGCTCCGGTAATACGACGTTCAACA
Source organism: Phytophthora pluvialis (assembly GCA_001314425.1). NCBI lineage: Eukaryota > Oomycota > Peronosporomycetes > Peronosporales > Peronosporaceae > Phytophthora > Phytophthora pluvialis. Next base: position 16,803 of record KQ473658.1, on the reverse strand, counting down.
CTTGGTAGTCCAAAGCAATGCCAGGTACGCCCGACTATAATACTTAGCAATCTTGCTGGCCGTTGGGTGTCCAGTTTTCCTGTTGCTCGACCGACTTGCTCGGCTTCTTTGGTGTTGCTGCTGTCTTGTTTGGGTTTTTAAGAACGTCGTTGGGATGGACGGACCGATATACGTCTAATCGTATCGAAAATGGAAGTGAGAATGATTTACAACCAAAAATAAGAAGGAGCCAACGTGTACCTGGCTTGCTTGGTGTGGCAGGATTCGAGGTTCGACCACGCCGACGCTGTGAATACTCGAATGCCAGCGTCATTCGGTGGATAGCCTCTTCGGTGGCAATAACAGTATCCCGCTGAAACGTGGTGCACGGTAAACGGGGAAGAAAGTAAAAGGTAAGGTAAACCGTACCAGAGAGAACTCAAATGAGTTTAGGTCACACAACGTACCATTCCATCGACTTGTGACGCCATGCTATGGTATTTTGCCTCAAGGTAGTTGCACTTGGCTTGAGTAGAGTGCACCTCTTGCTCCAACACTTCCATTTTCAGCTCTCTATCCGCACGTAACCTCCGTTCGTTGTCGAAGTCCTTCTTAAGCTGTCATCAAATCAAACCAACAAGTAGATCACCACAACATGAAACCCCTATCATAGTGCTGGATGTCATCTATACTCGTCCGTACCGTATCCATTCTGCGGGCCAGCTCGAGCCCAATCTCGAGAGACTTATAGCAAACGTCTCCAAGTCTTGCCTTTGCTTCCTCATCCTCACCATCAACCTCCTCTCGGCCCAACCGGCGGTCTGCTTGCTCTGGTACAGTCTCCCCCACTTCCACCTCAAACACCTCCTTCAATTTCGTCGCCGAGCCTGTCCTCGTCACCCTGGGCGACTTGATCCTCTGCTGTATCTTCCCCTTCTGTGGGGTCTGCTGCCAGCTGAGTCTCTCCGTCTCCGTCTCGAGCTCCCACAGCATCCGCTCCAGCACCTCCAGCTCCCCCTGCAGGTTCGCCTTGTGCTCTGGGCCCATCCTCTCGTCGGCCCCCCTCTCCTCCACTTGAAAGGACACTGCATTGGCCGCTCCTGCTCTGCGTCGGGGCGTGGGCTCGTCCAGATCCATCGACACGTCCGCGAACTGCAGCCGTCGCTGCGTGTTGAGCTCCCCCGTGTCCCCCACGTCCGCCAGTCGCGTACGACTGGTGGACCGCTCTCGGCTCTTTTCCGGGTCCTGCGGCGTGCTCCACGCCGAGCTGTGCGCGCTCGCGGCCTTGAGCCGCCGCCGTGACGCCGACGCGGCCGGACTGCGCGCCGAAAAGTGCGCCGTGCTCAGCTGCTGCAGCGCGCGCTGGAGCTGCTGCTGCTGGTTCAACTTGTACTGCGTGTCGTCGGTCAGGTACGCGTTCCAGTCGGGCTTGCGGGGCGCGCTGCGGGGCCAAGAAGGCGTCGGCGGCGCGCTCTCCTTCCGGCTGCGAGGTGTCCGCCGCTTCATGGTGGGGTTTAATATGTTGCACCCATCAACCAAATCGGGTCAAACCTATGAAGGAGGTTTTTTATGTGGGTGGACTCGTGGGTGAAAACAAATTGAAGAGAACACCTGAAAGAGATTGATTTGGGTGAACGAGTGGGCCACTCCGCGAAATATCGTCGTTCAGAGAGTGCCATCAAGCAGCGTCGACATCTCTTAGTACTTGCACGGCAGTTGCCGTTTCCTGACACCAAGTCCGGCCAAAATAGGAGGTCGAGCCCGTTGCTCCTACTGCGTTCTGGCTGCATTGGGTCGGCATGTCCACTTCAAGTCCTCTGTGGGGTAAACCTTCAGTCATCCCCAACGTATTGAAGCCAACTATTGGAACAGGAGATCACGCGCGAGTGGACATACCGCTGAAGAAAAGTGTTGAAGAGGAGATGAAGTGGAAAACGCACATTTATCCTCGTTACGACACTGAAATGAATGCCAGGAGATGCATCATGGGGCTACGGTTGAGCTTCCTGTGGGGGTTCTGAGTACTTACGCATTGCATCGAATGGAGATTTGCTCGGCTTGAGCGGACGGCAACGTTGTCTTCTTGTCTGTTGAGAAGTGGGCTCAGTGGCGAAGCGAGCGATGGCGCGACTGGGTGGCCGACTGCTGCGTGGTGGATTCAGCCGAGCTAGCCGATGTCGTAGAGGCCGTGTACGTGTCCGCCGATGAGGTGCCCGCGGACGACGTTATGGTGGTCGACACGCCGGTCTTGCCCGTCGAGGCCGAAGAGGGAGCACTGGTAGCCACTGCTGGAGCCGTCGTAGCTGGTGCCGTGGTGGCCGGAGCTGTCGTGGCTGGGGCCGTCGTTTCCGGTGCAGTGGTGCTCGAAGACGCGGTCGCTGAGGTCGAAGACGTTGCCGAAGAGGTCGTATCAGTCGTTGGAGCGCTCGTGGCCGTCGCCGTCGACGCGCCAGTCTTGCCTGAAGTCGTGTCCGTGGTCGTGTCAGCGGTGGCCGTGGCCGTTGTGGAGCTTCCAGTTGACGTGCTCGGGCTGTTGGTGATCTCAATCCATGTGCCCGTTGACGCTGCGGACGGTGTCTCAGCATTGTCCGTCATAGCGCCCGAGGTGCCCGACGTAGTCGTATCGGTCGAAGTTCCCCATGTGCCGGTGGTGTCCGCCGATTCGGAGCACGGCGTCTCCGCCGTGTCAGTCGTGGCACCCCACGTGCCGGTGGATCCCCAGGTGTTGGAGGCCGCACTGGCGGCCGTCACCGTACCAGCTTGCTCGGTGGTACCCGTGGTCCCCCAAGTGCCAGTCGTATCCGTGCTGGTCGTGTCGGTGCCGCTGGTCTGCTGCGTCGTGTCCGTCGACGTGGCTCCGGTGCTAGACGTCGTTGTCGGGACACTACCCGTGGCGCCCTGAGTAGCGGTATCAATCGCAGCCGTGGTCGCACCCGTCGAAGTTCCCCAACTCGACGCTCTGGTCGTGGTTGCAGTGCCCGTAGTTTGCTGGGCGGTGGTGTCAGTCGCGGTCGTGCCCGTCGAAGTTCCCCAGGTGCCTGTGGAGCTCTGGTCGCCGGAGCAAGGAGTCTCAGCGGAAGTCGTGCCGGTGCTAGTGCCCCAACCAGAAGTACCGGTCGTCTGCAGTGACGTGGTGTCGGTCGAGGTAGCGTCCGTGCCGGAAGTTCCCCAGGTGCCCGTCGTGTCCGAGTCTCCGCTAGCACATGGCGTCTCGGCAGAGTCGGTGGTGCCCGTTGTGGCGGTGTCTGTGCCCCAGGTGCCGGTGTCCGTGGTGGTAGTGTCGATGCCCTGCGTCGTGGTATCAGTTCCCTGCGTCGTAGTATCAGTTCCCTGCGTCGTAGTATCAGTTCCCTGCGTCGTGGTGTCCATTGAGGTGGACGGCGACGATGCCGTGGTCGTGTCCGTCAGGGTGGTGGACGAGGTCGTGTCGGTCGACGGAGAGCTCTGCTGGGTAGCCGAGTCACTCGTGGTGCTGGTGTACGAGTCGCCGGACGAGGTGCTCGTGGTGACGCCAGTTCCCGTGCCGGCCGCCTTCAGGTTACGCAGAGCGTTGTTCTGACGAACCACCGAGCGCGTGTCGGGAGCCACGACGTTGGCGGAGGCGTCCGCGAGAGACCCCAAGGCCAGCGACAGCAAAGCGAGGTGCGTGAAAATCTTGCTGAGGTTCATCCTGGAAGTGTGGCGTACTGCTGAATTGAGCTAGTGGCAGAGATAACAACCTTGGGCGCTCGGGTGTGGCTGTTTTTGCTTGCGGAGTGCAAAGTAAATTGAAGAATGACTAACCGACCAACGGTTGTCGGGCTCATGAGCTATCGCCGTGCAGTCCGTACTCAAGAGCTGGGTTTATCCATCCCAACAGCGACTAGAGTGCAGCGAGATACACCACACCGAGAGGCGGATCGGGTTCATTGCGAACATCCTTTGCAGTGATATGCTCGGAGACTGCCATCTGTCGGGTGGGACTGCAGTTGAACCCGGACGTCACCCGTACTCTGCTACATGTACGTCGGTCACCCAGTCCCCAGTAGCAAGCAAGCGTCAGCCTGAGAAGGGCTGTCTAACTCAAAACAGCACACGGACGGATGTGAACATCCGAGCAACTGCTTACGATCGAGCTGACATATTGCTCTGCAGGGGAATTGACACCGCGAATGAGCTACCGACCGGGTGGGTGCCTCTCGAGCTGGCAGCTGTGTCACACTGTGTGCGGATGCAGATGCGTGCTATTACACCGCTGGTCTCACTGCAGTTGTTGGCGCTTGCCTTGAAAACTGAGTCGGGTCGCTTTGAATCGACTTAGATCGCCGCACAGTCCATATGGAGCTGCCCGACAGAAACGTACTTGGCACTTGACACTCATGTCCCGCACTGCAGTCTGCAGTGCATGCTGTACCGGCGTAGAGGACTACCGACTGGTTAAATTTTCGACGAGGGTCTGAAAAAGGACCGCTCGCAGCAACGTTCGGTTTGTCGGGCGTTCTGACGGGATCCCATGTGGGAACCTTCACTGGGAAGGCGAGTCCCCGCGTGAACTCTACACTGCCAGCTCCAGTGTCTTCGTACGAGGCTCGTAAAGGCCAGCGTGGCGCCAAGCTGAGCGAAAGTATCCACGCACACCCATCAGCACGTTGTCGACCAGCATAGCGTTACAACGTAGCGACCGAGACGGACCATTTCGGTGTACGACATAGCGTCTTCACTTCGCGCTGCGCGCTACTATGCGGTGAGAGCTGGGCTTCTGGGTTTTGTAAATGGCCGAGTTGGGTGTCACTGGCGGTGGATGGCAACCCAACGCCACGGACGTCCGAATAGGCATTCAATCCAATCACTGCAAACTGCCTTTTTGTACGCAGAAGGATCGTTGCACCGGAGTCCATGGCGCTTTGCGGTCATTGTCCTAGTGGAATCGCCAGCTAAATTGGGAATGCAATATCCTTGGCACCATTGGCTCCGACACCAGCAGTGTGCACCTTCCTGGTTTGGAGAAGACATACTGTAGCCACCCTGCTGCTGGGATCGAAATGGGCCAACGTCGATGCGATTGCCGTCAGCTGTATCCCGAGTCCAGCCTCCGTGTTGTTTTTGAAGTGGCGTGCATTGCACCCCCCTCGCAGTGCCAGGTTACTGAGGCGTGCCCTGGTGACTCAAGCATGTTGGTATGGAGTACAGTATATGTATCCTACTGCGCTGAAAGGCAAAGGCCTGGTCGCCGTCGTGGTGAGCTGGAGTTGATCGCACCTCCATCACGCGCGGAGTCAGTAAAGGCGAGAGGGAAATCCAGGCGAGCAGCTTCATGGCAATACGGATCGGAATGGGATGATCGAGACTGCGACAAAATCTGACTCGTCGATTGGGTCATACATGTAGGCTGTTCGACCCTACAGCTGGCGGACGGCGCGCATTGCGGCGTGTGTCAGGCGTGGTGACCACATGAACCGGAACGAGTTTCCGTATAACCAACCTCCTGAAGTTGCCGCGCCGGCGGTATCTGTATCGCAGGTGGAGATCGTTGAAGTCCGCGCGCGTACGCCGTCCGTCGTCCGCACAGTGTAGAGGAGGGAGCACGCTGGTCGGGCCTGTTGATACGGTCGGTGATCTATGAGTCAGGGGCACCAGGACTTGGTAACCAAGCTCCCAGCCACACTTGCACGCGTGCGCACTACCAGGTGACGGTCGCTTGCCGACCGGCTTAAGCTGGAACGTCAAGGCTCCGCAAGTATCCAATGGCGGTGTGGGCGTCTCGGCGGGTGATCTCAGGTCTCCGCTGCCTCGTCATCGGAGTTCGGGTGCACGAGCGTGACCACCCGTCGTTACTGCATCCACCGGAGAGTAGTCGCGCCCGCCAGTTGGTGATGCCTGTCAGTGCCTAGACAAGGTTAGGATATCCCTCACCGCTGCGCAGCGGTTGCTGCTGGCGATCGATGCATGACGCATCCTGTGACCCGACGACGACCAAATGTGTGTGTGCACGGCACATCGTCAGCGTGCCATGTGTATGGCCCTTCGTGGGGGGCACCCGACGTCGGCAGGGCCATTCCCCAATTTACTTTGCTTCGCCAACAAGCATCGTTCCTTCCTCCAGCACGTGAGCGTGCTACCTCCTCTCCGCACTCGTCCTCCTTCTCGTCGCAGGATGAAGATCGGCAAAATCGTCGCGTTCCTGACGCTCGCGTCGCTGGCCGTGACCTCCATCGCGGACGCCTCCGTCGCAGCTAATGGCCCGGCGGCGCGGAAGCTTGGCGGCGGTGGCGGTGTGTCGTCCACTACCACGACTTCCTCGCTCACGAGCGATGATTCCTACACGACCCAGCAGACCACCACAACGTCTCCGTCGACAGACTCGCCTACCAGCACCACGAGTGACTCGACGACGCAGCAGAGCTCGACTACGGACTCCCCGTCGATTGATTCGACGATGTCAAGCACTGTTACTATTACCTTGGCTCCCTCCACTTCAACGACGGATTCCACTACCCGGGGCAGCCAGGCCAGAACCGATGCGACAGGATGGGGCTCCACCATTCGCAACCAGGGTGGAGACTCCACGGAGACTCCTTGCGCCAGCGGTGAATCCGACACAGACACCAACGCCTGGACTGGAACGGTTACGGCAGGAGAACAGTCCAACTCATGGGGCCAAACGACAACGAACCAGGGTGGTGCCCCCGCTGACACGCCGTGTTCGGGAGACCAGAGCTCCACCGGCACGTGGGGTCAGACGACCGAGACCACCCCCAGCACGAGCGGCCAGCAGCAGCAGCAGCAGCAGCAACAGCAGCAGCAGCAGCAGCAGCAACAGCAGCAGCAGGGCCAGTCGATTCAAACGACTGTGTCGGGCTCCATTGGTGTGGACACCACGGCGCAGGGCGGTGAGTCGGCGGAGACGCCGTGTTCGGGAGACCAGAGCTCTACCGGCACGACCTGGTCTACGCCGGACTACAAGCACGGTGTGACGACGACCGGCTCGGTTTCTTCGCCGACTTCTGTGGCCACCCAAACTCCGGTAACTACTGCTCCGGCCACAACGGTTCCGGTAGCATCGTCCACTTCTTCGGACACTACTTCATCCACGCCGACCACCAGCGCCACCAAGTCTGGCAAGACTGGCGTGTCGACCACGACCACGACCACGTCGTCCTCGGGCACCTCGTCTGCGGACTCGTACGCAGACTCGACCACGCAGCAGTCGGCCACGCAGTCGCACCGTGCGCTTCGTCACTAAGCGTTCTTCTCATTGGGAAGGGGAGCCGTCACACCATGCATCAAGTTCGGACTGGTTTGCACATATCTGTAGCTTCATGTCCTCGCTAAATGTACCTAGCAATTGAATTTTGTTTGATCGTCTGTTGCCAAATGTAGCTCCGCCGGCACTCTCAATGGTTTCAGGCCAGATGCAAATGGTGTCGTCGATGGACTGCTTGGGGCGTTGCCTGAGACGGCACAATGCATGAACGGGAGGGATCACAAAGCCTGCGGTTCTAAATATCTGCATATCCCATGCTCTGAAGTGGGTCTTTCCAAAGCAAGACATCCATACTTCAGAGTCGTACCGTAAAAATCTTATCAAAAGGCACCCCTTGCAGCACAGAAGGAACGCACGCTACAATGAAGGGGTGGCTTGATTCGTCTAAGGGGGATTTATTTACTGTCTTTCAGAGACTCCTGCCGTGGTGGATCAAGTGTGCAACTAACAACAAAGTGCAAGCGGCGTATGAATTAAGCGGAATCCCGCACCTTCAAGGCGACAGATACTCGGCGGTGGTGCAAATAATTAGTGTTCGAGCGCTGACTGAAACTCACTCCGCTAAGGGAGCTCCCTAACTTCTCCCCTGCACTGTCATACCAAGAACTGCTTGAACAAAACGACGAGGACTTCCAGGAAGCTTTCTTGCCCCCACGTTCTATGGGGCTACGCTGGGCTGCGAGAATTGGGTGATTAGATACACAATAAACGAATTCACAAAGTTCATCTTCCTATATGTTCTATATCCTAATAACATGGCCCACGCTGCTTTTGCTCAACAAGCCCTGTTGAAGTTGCCCACACCGTCTGGCAATAAGGTAACGCCATGTGCGATGACTTTCTTTACCTAGGAGCTCCGATAAGGGTCAGTCCCAGGAGCGGGATGGGACCAATCAGCGATCGAATTTAAGGGCTGGGAACTTTCCCCGTGGGGGTGACACCCCTTCTCGTCCCGCTCGAATGTTATGTGGCACGGGGACGGGATACACCAGTTTGGAGAGGACGACTCGTGGTCCTTGGGCTACCAGAAAGTTGGTGTGGTCCTGGTAGCACAGCTGACAGCAGCATATCGCTTCCTCTCGTGACGGCATTGCGCCGGTGTGCGTTCAACTCTCTGCGGTTCAAAGCCGCCGGCTATATCGGCTGGCTGCCAGTGAACGGATATATGTCACCCAGCCCGTGTTGATTGACGCGGCCCATCTATATCGCGTATTGTGAGGATGGAGGTCCTGTCATCCAGCGACATCGTCCCAATCCCATCCCGCTCTCGAGGGACGATATAAGACTGACCCTAAGGCCCTGGTTTCTCCGCCGGTGTCTGGGTCTGGGGATTAGTGCTCACGATAATTCCCAGATACAAACCCTGACTGCTGGGGTCTCGGGTTTACCCTGTCCATCCGCATACCCTGTTAAATTCGCTAACTCATGCTGAGCCACTACGACGGTCTCTTCATCGTCGTCCTTCGATCGTGGCATCGCGATCACCTCTCACTTTCGATATCTATCTCGGAATAAAATCTTTATTTTATTCCAGGGGGCGTGGCCTGACGGGGAATAAACTGTTGTCCAGTCAAATTCGTTTCATGAAATCCCCAGACCCAGACACCGCGGGAGAAACCAGGGCCTAAGGGAGCTCCCTAACTTCTCCCAGCCGGGAGACCTGCTCCTTTAACAAAACATCGTCATGTTGTTGCATAGCGAAACCCGTAGTGCTCGGTTCTGTCTGGATACATGTAGCAATTGGGAATTGACGGTGCGCTAGCTATCTTCTCCAAGATGACAACAAAGGTTTGCTTTTACCTGTGAAAAGTATCGTTTGGCTCGGCCTCGAAGCGGATCGCCTGGGCTCGTGAGGTAGCTTGCCTAGGCATCCCATCAACCTCGGCGTTCCTTCATAATGCCTTCATGACACGCATCATAGTAACGCATTAAGGACCCTAAACATGGACCTTTTCAATGCCAACTTCCGATAACATGGACCTTTCCCCTGCTACGCCCAGAGTAAGGTGGCGCACATTAAATATAGGTATTCATCGGGCGGACTGCACTGGCGAGCGTGAACCTCAAGGCGGCACTGGCGAGCGCGGACAGCGAGGAGGAGTGCTGCTGGTGAGCGTGGACGGCGATGCGAAATGAAGAGCAAGTCGGTCTGGTGACTGTAGACAACGAGGCGGACGTCCATGCGCGTTTGGGTTTGCTCTGATAGAGCGAGTGCATGATGAAGTACTTCGTGAACACGTCACACACCATTGAGTCGATCTAGCACATGACGACCTCCTCGACTCAGGCGTGCTTGGTAACCTCACGCAGCACGTCGCCGTCGCCGCCCGCTGTAAAAGTGCAGAGTAAACGTGCTGAGATGTATTATGCTTGTTAAAATTTGCTCGCCAGCGCCTTCTTGACGCCCACACTCGCCAGTGCCGCCTCGAGGTTCACGCTCGCCAGCGCAGTCCGCCCGATGAATACCTGTACTTAATGTGCGCCACCTTACTCTGGGCGTGACAGGGGAAAGGTCCATGTTATCGGAAGTTGGCATTGAAAAGGTCCATGTTTAGGGACATACCCTTAAGGCCGCTCTCACACCTGGCGCACATCGATGATTACCATCCTCCACGAATCTCAGTTTTTTTGCTGTTGGGATGGACAAGTCCGAACAGCGACGAGATCTTGAAGTTTTGATGCACCGGACAGCGCTGAGTCGCCCCTACACCGAAGTGGGCTCACAGCTGTACATTCTATGAGATGCAGTTGTGCCTTGCGTACGCTGCGGATCAATAAAACCCACATTACGTGTTGGCACGACGTAGCGGTTGCAGCCCGACACCACGAGCCGCGTGCTACAGTCGCCCGCACAAAAATTGACAGTCACAGCTCGAGCACCTTGCGAACTCGACAGCTGATGGACACACGTCTCCGGCTCCGGCCAATGTTGGATGCCGCCACGAGCGCGTGTATCCAGGCGACTATCGCGAACTTGTATCTCGGAAAAGGCGCAGCGCGTCCTCGGGAAGCATGATTCACGCTCAGTGAGCTTGAATCATCTCGGCTCACAGCACGATGAGCTTGAAGACACGTCCTCGTCTTCATGCTCTCTCGGTGCAGGACCTATCACGCCATGTGGAGGCATTGCCGCCATTACGCTATGCTCGGCGTATGAAGTTCGCCTCGTTTCTGGAGCGTAGCGGGGCCAGCGAGTGATCTCCGGATGGGAGCTCTGTCGATCTGTCTGGTGGGTATTCATCACCGCGTGCCTCTGGACGGGAGCTGTGGATACTCTGCAGAGTGCATCTTGCTGCTCGAACAAGGCGCCAAGGAGTGGCCTTGCACGGCACATCGCTAAAGTGCAACCCTTTGTCGTGCTGTTCGAGAGCTTTCAGCCTACCTCAGTCTCTCACTTTTCAATTTACTTTGCTTCCGACAAGCATCGTTCTCCAAGCCTCCGCACTCGACGCTGCTACTTCTCCCCACTCCTCAAAGATGAACCTCACCAAGTTGGCTGCATACCTGGCCGTTGTGTCCCTGGCGGTGGGCTCTTTCGCTGATGCCTCCGTCCCGGTGACGGGTCACGCTGTCCGCCAGCTGGGCGCCGGCGGTGGTGTGGCTTCAACAACGTCGACGGCGGCGCAGCAGTCTTCGACGACCCAGACCGGCCAAACGACCACGGGCACCGCGACGCAGGGTGGCCAGTCCTGGAACCAGGGCAGGCAGACCCAGTCCGGTCAGCAGGGTGGAGACTCGACACCTACCAGCGACAACACTAACCAAGGTCAAACCTGGGGCCAGGGTGGCCAATCCTGGAA
>LGTU01000887.1:0-15466 GCA_001314425.1 Phytophthora pluvialis | reverse complement strand
TATTTTAATATAGAAGTTTGTATGGGTTTCATAAAAAGTTTATTTTTTCAGAAAAGGGGTCTGGTACTATAGTTTTGTCGTACCTGCCGAAACCGAGACTTTGTATGCCAGCCCTAATAAAGCCGTTGAATTCCCAGTCGTTAGCACAAGTCCCCTCTTGCTAGCCATAATATAAACAACACATCTAAACAGCAGCTTCTAACTATGCGTACAAGTCGAGATATCGGCAAAAGTATACCCGAAAATTGGGGGTCCTATCGATTTGGCGCGCACTGTATAATAGCAATAGTTTTATACAGGAGTACAGCCAATGCCACGCGTTTGTGTTTTCTCGCTCTACCCACCAAGAAGCATGGCAGTACCATTGTAACAGCGAGCAACTGACACAGCGGAGCCACTTCGAGCCGTGGCGAGTGAGTGCGCCCGGGCATTTTTGTTTGTTCATTCCTTGCAGGTAGTCTCCACTATCTACCTGTACAGTCGACGTCGGCGAAATCCAGCACCCCACAGCAATGATCCACGTACATGTAGTGCCCCGACTTTCTACTCTACTTGCATTGTGTGTCAGGCTTGGCGAGAACCTGACTTGAATCTCGGTAGTGTGCACTCTACGAGATTCGCAATGGTGCAAAATGAAGGTCAGGACGCGGCGAAGAGAATCTGCGCTGGCGTTGTGGGTGTAGCTCCCGAGTTGACGCACTGCCAGAATGGCTCAGGATAGCGGAAACTGCCGACGCTGCAGGAACTGCCTGGATATGCGTCGCCTTCCGTCAGCGAAAGGCAAATGTGGGCGTCCCAGCCACCGGTGTCCATGCCTTCGACGGTCGAATCGACCGGAGCGATCTGTTGCAATACCCCATCGGCACGCTAGCTTTGCTGCACAAGGGCAGTCAGCGGTTGTGGCATTGTGTAGCCATCTTCATTTTGCACCGGAATCCCCAGATTCAAGGTGGGTAACGTTCAATTGAATCGGCCGAGGGCAACGGCTGTGGCTGTCACAGGCCGAAAGGTTGATGTGCGCAGGGCTGTCTGGCTGATTTCAGCAGCAGGAACTTGCGATATCACCGATAATAGCGCTGCAGTACCCGCCTGGCGCTCCAGCCAGCCTGTCACTGATGGCACGCCATGCATTTTCGGCGGTGCCTTCAAGGTCGCCAGGCTGGCGCACTTATGATAGGAATGCCACGTCCCGGCCCGTATCCAAGCGCCGCTGTCACGAAGCCGCTGCAACCTGAGGCGGCCAGCTGATTCGAACCAGCAGAGCTGCACGGCTTCCTCCAATCGCCGCCGCGGCGGGTGTCTGCGTCATGGCATGTATTATACAAGCTGGAGGTGGCGTGCGTTGCCGACGACGGCCAGGAAGGAGTCCTGGCAGGGGGAGCCGCCACTGACACAGCTATTTGGCCCGATACAGTACCACGCGCAGTCGCGTCACATCACATTCGTTTGCCTGGGCGTGTTGTTCAGAGCGGAGCCCCATGTGACGTGGCCATCCGAGAGGGCTTCGGCCAAATCGTTGCGGTTGCCGCGGTTCAACCAGTCCTTTCCGAAGTGCAACGTGTCGTTCGTCTGCATCTGGATACCCTGTACCTTGTCTAACAATGATCACTGCAAGCGGATACTGTACAGCACGCGGTTTAACAGCGCGTTCAAATTCAAACGGCCGGCTCGTTTTCGCGCGCCGTGACGACGGCTCATCCCCGACATGTGACAGGCGGGCGCTATCTGGTGCGCTGGCATACTGAGCGCAAGTGTGCGCGTGCCTGCCCCGCGCGATTGCACCGCGTCGACGCCGCCGACGCGGTTGCCGTTGAAGCGCAGCCATTTGCTGCACGCGGCCGGCTGTCCTCTATGTGCAGCACAGCACCAGGCACGGCCGAGGCGACAGCCAGCAGACTGAGCGCCGCTTCGCGCCGGCGCGTGCGTTTCCTGCTAGCGCGCCGCCCGATTTAGCTAGCGCTCGCCACGCACCCCCTCGACCTCATTCCGCTTTTTGCGTGCTCCGAGGCAGTTCAAGTCCAGTCCGTCGGCCGCAACCCCCGCCCCGCCCCACCCCGCACAGCTTCGCCATGAGCACCCAGGAAATCTCGCCGCGCTCGCAGATGCGCCACAGCCGCTCCATGGACATGGGCGTCGCCCGCAAGATCGACATCTCGAGCCAGATGGAGGAGGTCAAGTCGCTCATCCGCTCCGCCAAGGTGTTCAACGACGACGCGGTGACCACCGAGGTCGAGTGGTTCTACGGCCCGCTGGGCGTCCACGACTTCTACTTCCTGGGCCAGTCCCCGGTCGTGATCGCGCACCACATCCAGAGCCTGCTCGCCGCCAAGCTCATGTCCAAGGCCTCGAGCCGCCCCATGGACGTCAAACTCGAGCAGGAGGGCGAGAACGGCGCCTTCTTCTCCGTGCTCAGCAACGTCGTGGGCAGCACCAATGAGCCCAGCCGCCGCGCCGCTCGCTACGACGCGGGCATCACCGAGACCGAGGTCCTCGAGCGCCGCCTCGAGAAGCACTACCTCAGTGGCTCCAGCGGCGTCATCGGCGATGGCGTCAAGGCCGGATACCAGTACTTGGAGAAGGCCGAGGCCACCAAGAAGCGCACCTACCGCATGCAGTGCTACCGCTCCAGCGGCGTGCTCGACCCCGTCACGGTGCCCTACCACGTGCGCATGTACTTCCTGCAGGAGCCCGACTACGTGGACCCGAACGTGAGCGAGAACGAGACCGACATCAACAAGGTGGCCGACAAGGCCTTCCTCGAGCGCTCCGGCCCGCGCCTCAAGGAGGTCTACCAGGAGTGCATTATCAAGGCCATGAACCAGATGACGCCTGCTTTCCACACGGAGGCCTGGACCGAGTCCGACGGCTCCAAAATGGCCCGTGTCGCCATCGCCTACCGCAGCGGCGCCACGCACTCGTACTTCTCCAGTATCGCCGACGTGTACCGCCAGCACGGCCTCTTCTCGCAGCGCAAGTACGCCGAGTTCTTCGCCAACGGCATCGTCATCTACGGCTTCTACCTGCAGATGCTGGACAACCCCACGGTCGGCAAGGGCTCGTTCGAGGACCGTCTCAGCGCTGTGGTGAACGATGCCTCGATGCACTTCACGCTGCCGCGCACGTCGCTCACACCCATGCTCACCGACGGTCTCCTGACCCCGCAGCAGATCGCCTACGCCTACGCGGCCTGGAAGTTCACGTTCCACTTCATGCACCGCCTGCCGGAGTCATTCGCCATTGTCAGCAAGTCGCTGCGCGACCGCGACCCGAACGCGTTCGCTCGCCTTGAGCAGCTCCGCTCCACCATGAAGCTCAACACGTACACCGAGTCGCAGATCCTGGACCACATTCTGAGCTCGGCCGAGATCGTCAAGATCCTGTACGCCGAGTTCCAGGCCCTGCACGAGCCGACCGCGGACGGCAAGCGGCCGGAGGTGGACACGAGCGCCACGCTCTCGACGCTGCGCAAGTCCATTGTGGCCGAGCAGGCCCTGCAGATCTTCTCGCTGTTCCACATCTTCAACAAGCACATCCGCAAGACCAACTTCTTCGCCAACGACAAGGCCGCGCTTTCGTTCCGTCTGGACGGCAAGTTCCTGAGCAAGACCGAGTTCCCGGATGAGCCGTACGCTGTCATTTACGTGATCGGCTCGGAGTTCCGCGGCTTCCACGTTCGCTTCCTGGACGTCGCTCGCGGAGGCATCCGCATGATCCGCTCGTCGCACGCCCAGGTGTACCTGAACAACGCGTCGTCACTCTTCGACGAGTGCTACGGCCTCGCCTCGACGCAGCACCGCAAGAACAAGGACATCCCGGAGGGCGGCTCCAAGGGCGTTGTGTTGCTCAACCAGGCTCACCAGGACAAGGCCGATGTGGCGTTCCGCAAGTACATCGACGCCGTGCTCGACCTCATGCTCATGAAGGAGCCCGAGGAGGACATTCTGTTCCTCGGCCCCGACGAAGGAACGGCGCACCTCATGGACTGGGCCAGCTCGCACGCCAAGGCGCGTGGTTACTCGTACTGGAAGGCCATCACGACGGGCAAGTCGGCCTCGCGCGGCGGCATTCCGCACGACGTGTACGGCATGACCACCCACAGTGTGCGCGAGTACGTGCTTGGCATCCAGCGCAAGCTGCAGCTGCAGGCGCCTATCACCAAGGTGCAGACCGGAGGCCCCGACGGTGACCTTGGCAGCAACGAGATTATGATGAGCCCACAGGAGGAGACCATTGCCGTCGTGGACGGGTCGGGTGTCCTGTACGACCCCAAGGGCATTAACCGCGAGAACCTCGTCAAGCTCGCGGAGGCGCGTAGCCCCATCTCGGGCTTCGACACCAGCTCTCTGTCCTCGGAGGGATACTCGGTGCTCGTCTCGCACAACGACGTCACGCTCCCCAATGGCGAGGCGGTCGAGAACGGCACTGAGTTCCGCAACTTCTTCCACCTGCGCCCGAGCCTGACGGCCGACTTCTTCGTGCCGTGCGGAGGTCGCCCCGCTGCCGTGAATCTCAACAACGTCGAGCAGTTCATGTACCGCGAGGACGGCCGTACGCTCCGCTTCAAGTACATCGTGGAGGGTGCCAACCTGTTCTTCACGCAGGACGCCCGTACGCGTCTCGAGGACGCCGGCGTGATCCTCTTCAAGGACGCTTCGGCCAACAAGGGCGGTGTGACCTCGTCGTCGCTCGAGGTGCTGGCCGCTCTGTCCATGACGGACGAGGACTTCGCTGAGCACATGCAGGTCGACGAGGCCACCGGCAAGCGCCCGGCCTTCTACGCCGCCTATGTGAGCGAGGTGCAGAAGCGCATCGACCTGAACGCCCAGCGTGAATTCGAGTGTATCTGGCGCGAGCACGAGAGCTCGGACACGTACTACTCGGTGTTGACCAACCAGCTCAGCGAGCGGATCACGGACCTGAGCGCCAAGATCCAGCACTCGGGACTCTGGGAGAACAAGGCCCTGCGCGAGAAGATCTTCGCCGACGGCTTCCCGGAGATTTTGCTGCGCATGACCCCCCGGGAGGAACTCATCAAACGCCTGCCGGAGAGCTACACACGCGCGTTCTTCGCGTCGCAGCTTGCCAGCCGCTTCATCTACAGCGTCGGCCTGGGCGCACCCGAGTTTTCCTTCTATGAGTTCATCGAGGAGCTCATTGGCGGCAACTAAACGTGCCCCCTAAAGAGTGGAAACGAAATGGAAAGCCCAGCGGGTCGAGTGACCCGCACGGCATAGATTGCGTAGGTTGATTGATAAGTATATGTACACGTTTGAAAAGTAGATTTCCGCTTCAATCCGCGAGGTCAAGCGGAATTTTTTTTACGTCTGAATACCAAGCGGAGGTTTTCGCAGGGATACTTTGTCATTCTCGGATTTCAACCACAATAGCGATCTGTTTCTGTTTAGATCTGCAGCAATCTTGGACAAGTCATTATTCTCAGACGGTCGACCCTTATTGAATTGACCGTACAGCTTTCCTCCAGGCTTGCAGTCAAAAGCATGCAAAGTACTACTACAGGTACGTATTCAGCCGAAAGTCTCTTCGGGTAGACGAGTTCTGGCACAGTTGCTTCAACTGAAAGATCGTCTCGTCAAGTACTCGACGACAAACGGGTAACCGCGCCCGGACGGGTATCCGATAGAGCTTGGCGCGACTACGGACAGGTATGGTTCATTATAACTCGGGAGGCACGGACAACCGCAATTAGCGAGTGGTTGCCTCAACTCGCCTTCAAAATGTTGAACAGTTTACACTCATTCTACAGCAATTACGTTCGGGTCTGGAATACACCCCGATGGTTTGCGCTTATGATAGAAAAGCAACAAGAAAATATACTAAAAATGCACCACTATTCTCGAGAAGCCAAATTTCAGCTGTCCTTCGGTCGATCGAAACCCTAGGTCAAGAGCAAGTGGGCGTTGAGGTAACCCCAGCGGCTCGATGAACAATGCCACCGTCACCGTCGAACGTCTGACTGGCCGCAAACCACTGGGTTTAAGGATCCATTCCAGAAGAGCTTCCTTCAGCAGAGTAAATCGCGAATTCTACTGAGGTTCGTTGCTGTGCGAGGAAAAATAATGGAATTCTTTATCGAGAAGTATGCTCCGACTTCAGTTGTATTTGCATTCAAGATATTGTGTTTTTGGCACTCACATTATCCTGAAATGAAACAACACAAGTTGTGTACAGCCTACTTTTGCTTTCTAACTGTGGCACAGAACGTGGTTTCCGTGCGGTTATTCTGCGCGAAGACAGCTTCTCGTCTAGTACTACGTAGTATTTGGATTCGTATAGATTTCACCTCTCCCTTCTGAGCCGCGCTGAAGCAGTGGGCCACACCGTTCCCTGACTGTTCAACGGTAGTGATTTATTGCTCCTCGATCTAGCGACACTGGGAGGTTGATAAAACAACTTTCTAGCACCACGTAGGTAGACAATGATGAGTCCTTCATCAAGGATACAGCATGAGCTTCGAAGATATAACAGGTAACCAAATTGAGTATTTATTTACTTCGAAGTACAAGATCACTCATTTACCCTTTGCCTCCATGCAGCGGGTGTTCCTGTGGTATCGACAAGGCGCACCTAGTGAAAACGGATACTATGCCATGTAGCTAGGAACCACCCAAGCAAGCCGTCGTCGACCTATAGCGCATTTCAAAAGTCTCTCACGAAATCGCGGTGACCAGTAGCCATACCACTAAAGACGCAGCTCAAGTTTGCAGTGAAGCTCACACAGCAGCGGTCTGTGTCAACCCAGAGGCAAACCTACCGCGTTTCCAGCGTAAATAAGACCCCGTCCTGGGCTTGAGACTGGCGTCAATGAAGAACGCAGTTGCCAAGCAGCAAGCACGAAGGCATCGAGGCGACA
This sequence comes from Phytophthora pluvialis, assembly GCA_001314425.1. NCBI lineage: Eukaryota > Oomycota > Peronosporomycetes > Peronosporales > Peronosporaceae > Phytophthora > Phytophthora pluvialis. The sequence continues at coordinate 8,595 of LGTU01000887.1, read as the reverse complement.
ACTCCAACGATCCAGGCCGGCAGCTCGCCGTTTCCTTGTCTCTCAATCGCTACTCCAGATTTTAAATCTCCGCACACTCCTCGTTTGGAGTTGTTGATTTTGATGTCAAAGCTTGCAGCCAGTGGGTAAGATTGTTCGTCTGCTGCTGGTGCTCGGTGCTTGAATTTCCATGCTGATGGAGACCACGAGATGTTTCCCAACATCCGATGGAGACCCGAAGTTGACAACGGAGCTAGAGCGCGTGAATTTCGTGTGGTTCTTGTCCTATTGTCACCGAGCGCCGTTGAGAACTCGCGTACGCTGTTGCCGCTTCCGTGCTGCTTGTGCACTCATCCGAGGTGGAGACTGTCGGAGCGGCATTTATCCATTAATGGCTGCGATTGAACCGCAGGTAGGTGAGAGCATTCCGGAATCTCGTTTTAACATAGCTAGTAACCTCTTACAAGTAGTTCTAACAGACTTATCGTATTACGAGAGATGTATCCATTCCTGAATATTGTTTTTGCATATTTAATGACCTATTAAAAGTACTACTTACTGACTTTCTACCGGGATGCGTATTCATCAAGGATCGGAGGCACGAAGAGTTTCCTCCACCTTTTCAACGCGTCATGTCTGTCTATTCGGTACTGAAGACCGTGGAGAAGCTTTACACGCCGCCATTGACGTCGCGCCGCTCGCGCATGGCGCCACTGCGCTCGATATGACTGCTGAGGGGGTCAAATCCTCCAGTGCACGAGCAGAGACACGAAGGCACACATCAATCGGGATAGGCCAAAAGTCATCCCTTTTCATCCAATGCCGCGCGCCGGGAGTGTTGGGTACGCGACAGAAGCGGGGGCCTGTACTCGGCGCTTGTATGTGGCCAGCGATCCGCCCCCCTCGACAGCGTCACACCCACCATTTCTGCTTGGAGTCGCATCATAACTCAACGGGTCAAGAACGCCACAGACAGTAGTAGACCGGTGACCATGCAGCGCTTCCAGGTGCGTCCCGCAGCCGCGACTGACGCACGGGCTGCAACTGCTGGCCATGATTTGACACTCGGTACTAAAACTATGACTTTGTGTGTATGGTACAGACTGCCCTCCGCAACAAGAACGTGTGGCAGCGTGTGGCCGTCTTCGACGTGCACAACGCCGGCGCCGCCGCCCGCCGCGAGGCCTCGATGGCCATGTCGGCGCGCGCCTTCAGCTCGCTGCCCGACCACGAGGTCATGGGTCTGCCGGCCCTGTCCCCCACAATGGAGGTGGGCACCATCGCCAAGTGGAACAAGCAGGAGGGCGACCTCATCTCGGCCGGCGACGTCGTGTGCGAGGTGGAGACGGACAAGGCCGTCGTCGACTACGAGGCCACGGACGACTCGTACCTGGCCAAGATCCTGGTGCAGGCCGGCGCGGGCGAGATCGCCGTGGGCCAGCCCATCTTCGTGACCGTCGAAGAGGAGGAAGACGTTGCCGCCTTCAAGGACTTCTCGCCCGAAGCCGCCCCCGCGGTGGAGGTCGCGCCGGCCACCCCCGCCGTCGAAGCCGCCCCGGCTGCTGCTGCTCCGGCCACTCCGGCCCCTTCCGCCCCCGCTTCGACTGCTGCCCCCGCGTCGGGACGCGTGTTCGCCAGCCCGCTGGCCAAGAAGATTGCCCGTGAGTCTGGTGCTGTGCTGTCTGTGATCAACGGCTCGGGCCCCAACGGCCGTGTTATCAAGGCCGATGTGGACGCTGCTCTGGCTGCCGGCACCGCCGTTCCGGCTGTGGAGGCTGCTACGTCTGCTGCCGCCCCTGCTGCTGCTGCCCTGACCGCCACCGCCAACTACACGGACTACCCGATCAGCTCGGACGCGCAGGCCATCGCCCAGCAGTTCACACAGCAGAAGCAGGAGGTGCCGCACTACCACCTGTCGACCAACCTGACGCTCGACAAGCTCCTCGACGCGCGTGCCCGCCTGAACGCCGGCCGCGGCGAGGACGAGCAGCTGTCCGTGAACGACTTCGTCGTGCGCGCCGCTTCGCTTGCCATGCGCAAGGTGCCGGACGCCAACTCGAGCTGGAAGGGCTCGTTTATCCGTCAGTTCAACGACGTTAACGTGAACCTGATGGTGTCTTCTCCTGCCGGTGGCGTTGTGGCCCCCGTGCTGACCCAGGTGAACCGCAAGGGCCTGGACGGCATTAGCAAGGAGATTCAGGCCGCTGTTGCCAAGGCCAACGACGGCGAGTTCGCGCCGGCTGACCTGGCCAACGGCACGTTCACGATTTCCAACGTGGGCCAGTTCGACGTGCAGTCGCTGGCTGGCATTGTCCGTCCGGAGCAGGCCTGCCTGCTGGGCCTGGGCACGATCGAGAAGAAGGTGGTGCCGAACGACGACCCCAACGCTGAGCAGATTTATAAGTACGCGCAGGTGATGACCGCCACGCTTGCTTGCGACCACCGCGTCATTGACGGCGCTGTCGGCGCGCAGTGGCTGGCTTCCTTCAAGGAGCTGGTGGAAGACCCGCTTAAGATGATCCTGTAAGTGGCGCAAACGAAGAAGTCGCCATGAAAGCCGCCAGTAAGCGAGTAAGCGATCGAGGTGTTTGGTTTCGTGGTATTCTCCAGCCGACCTGTGCGGCGCTGTAGCGACTTTGTTTTTCGTGGCCTCGCAAGCATGTTTTACCTTGCTGTCACGACGTGTTGCCGCCCCGGTCGGACCGTAGCGAGCTATTCCTTCTCCTGTACTACTTACTACATGGGGCTCGGTAGCCGGATAGATTGAGACGGAGGAAGTTGGTAAAGAAGAAAAACATCCTTTGACCAGCGTCGCTCATTATACTTCCCGTGATGCATCGTTGCGTCGCTAGAGTATTGGTCGCGTTGTCTGCGGTGGGTGAGAGCAGGTGAAGCTGACACCCGGGCGTAGATGAAGCTGACCATGTTGGGTATTGCTTTGGTGCAAGACACGCATGGACCAAGCTTCGTCGGCCCATGTTCGAAACTTTTACACGATCCCCAGGATGGGAAGGTTTTGCGGCACCCTAGCCAACACGAATTCCGTGCTAGCCAAAATTGTATTGCTGGGCATTGAGACAAATTTAACAATATCTACTGTAAGTACCTAGCTCCAATTGCATTCCGGGCTAGCCATGGTGTCCAGGAGGCCTGTGCAGTAACACTCTCGTACTCTACACCGCTCGAAAATGATTTTGTTCCTGAAGCACAACCGATTTATTTGGACCGCAAAGGTGGTATCTCAGGCGGCGAAAATGAGGTTACGGGGCCATAGTATTGCAATCGTATTGAAAATACGTGGGGTACATGTATTGCAATCTGGGATTGATAGTAGTGGGGTAGCGCCTTGCTAGGAGAGCGACCAAAACTCGTGAAATCTCTACTCTCCCAAAACTAATGTTTTGCGCCCTTTATTGCTCGAATAGTGGTAGTCAGACTTGGATACAGACTGCGAATTCAGAAAAGGATTTTAGCCAATGAGAGATGATTAAGTTTGGCTACCTTTTCAAGGCGATTTCAGCCATTTGCACCATTCAGATCGAGATGCCGACTCGTAGTAGGAAACCCACGGTAATGACTGCCGTACGGATGCTGTGGACAAACGCTCTGGCGGCGCATGCAGAAGACGAAGAATCAAGTGAAGGCGACGAAGTGTTGGAGGCTGCGGCGCTGTACTTCGTTCTCGACGCCAAACGATACATTACTCCTCGCAGCCGCACCCCCCGACCACCTTCACGTATAAAATGATACAGGACTGACATGAATGAACGTGAGTTTCGACTGCACTTTCGGATGACTCGGCCTTACTTAGTTGCAGTGTGCAACCTCATATCAGACGACCATGCAGAATTTCAGTGCGTCCATGGAAAGCAGCGTAAAATGACGCTGGAGGCGCATCTAATGAGTTTGTTAAAAGTATTGGGCTCTATGGATGGCCAAGGCCACTCGGCTGATTTCCTCTCTGTTGGCGGTCATACTCCTGAAGCGCTACTAGCGAAACGGACAATGCGGGCTATCAACAGCTCCAAGCCTGCTGTGATAATATGACTAGACACGGATGAACGAGAAGAGATCTCTGCTAGAATTGAGCGCGCCTTAAGGATTCCAAACTGTATTGGATTCCTTGATGGGACAGTTTTCTCGCTACTCAGCAGACCTCAAGATCATGGTGAGGACTACTATTCACAAAAGTCTTCATACGCGATACACGGTTTAATTATTTGTGATGATTTATGCCGTATTCGTTACGAAAATTCTGGGTGGCCGAGGTCTAGTCACGATAATCGCGTATGGAGGAACTGCACAATTGCTCTAAATAAGAGCACTTACTTCAAAGACAGTGATTTTTTTGCTTGGCGACTCCGCTTACCAACCAGCGAGCGTTTTAGTGCCTGCGTTCAAAACCCCAAATGGAGGTCAGCTTCCTGTTAAAGAAGAATACTTCAACAAGCGGCTATCTCAAGTTCGAATCCACGTCGATCACTGTATCGGGATGTTGAAAGGACGTTTTCCTTTGCCAAGACGCTTACGCTCTTCGATGAGAAACAAGAAAGAACTTCGTGACACACTGTGTCTTATTCGCGCGTGCACGATCCTTCATAATATGGCTATCAACGATCCTATTCCGCCTGAGTGGTTTGAAAACGACGATGAAGAAGACGACAACTCCGAAGAAGACGGAGACTCCGCTGGAAATAGCGCTAGTGGTATTGAGCGCAGAGATTTCCTTAGAAACTACGTGTTTAACCAAAACTACTGAGGCTTTCATGCAGCTTTTTCAGTTTTGCTCGGGTAACGGCAGTAGGAGTTAGATCTGCTCATCTGAAATTCCGTTGTCCTTTAGCTTCTTATGCGATAAAAGAAGCTGCACAACGGCCTCCCGCTGTGCAGCATGCAACTGTACCGTCTTGAAAGTAAGATCGACGTCCGCTTGATCCTTTTCACGGTCGTTCTTGTCTTCCACGTCACGTTGCTTCAGCTCATACTCCTATTCTTGAATATCTAGCATGCTTTGCCGTTTTTCAGCTCTCGCGCTGAGCGATTCTGCTTGTTGCGACAGCAAAGCTTCAACAGGATCGAGCCCCCCACCTTTCCCCTTTTGATTGCTGGCAGAAGTCGAGTCGAATGCAAGTGGTCGCTTATGATCCTTCTACCGGATCCCGGGTGCCTGGACAGTCTTCTCATTATCATCCAGCATATCCGATGTGATGCGCGGTCGAGCGGAGGGGCGATTATTCATTACGTCTTGTAGTCGATATTAGTGGGGACAGCGTTTAAGAACCTCTGCCTGAAGTGTAGCTTCGCTGGAGATCCCGGTAGTCGTCTGAGATAAAAAAATCTTCAGCCACGCGGTATTTCTCCTCGATGTTCCCGATCTTTTCACGGATCTGCGCAGGAGACCGATGCTCGATACCTACAGACTTCAACGCTACAACGATCGCTTTGAGCACGGCCTCGTTGGTGTTCCGTTGTTGCGATCGCTCCCTCGCCACCGATTGTAGTTCGCCTCCATAGTCATCCAGTCAAGGACCACTTCAACGGACGGCTTGCCCCCGTCAACTCCATCCTTGTCCCAGAAAATTGATTTGTTCTTAGCCGGCTTTACGTGTCTGCCATCTTCTACAGCTTGCCGTTGCGTCCAGCACGGGCACAAGATCATCCTGCACGAGAACGGTCTCCTCCTCACGCGTGCGGGCTCCACGCGCACGGGCGTCGAAGTCGGTTTGTCAACTGGTGGTTTAAACACCGTCTGGACTGGAGACCGTCTTGTGGACAAAAACGTTCGAGGCAACAGCGTCTGCAATGGAGAAAAAAATGAGCATGTTTTCCCTCTGAATTCGCAGTCTGTATCCAAGTCTGACTGCCACTATGTAGCACGAAACGTATAACAATTTCCATTGAAGAGACGGCTATGGCCCGCTTCGACGAGCTGCTGGTGTTTGCCCAGCGCCTGGCGGTCCGCTGCCCGACGCTCAAGTTGGCCATGTTTTAAGTTATGCATTGAAAATAGAAATACTTCTCAACCGTTTGGGGAACACTTCCAATCGATGTCTACAATTACAACAGCTGAAGCCACCACAACTTCAACTTCTCACCCGAGACGAATGTTTGTGGAAAGCACTTCCGATTTTACTTTGTGACCTCTCTACGATGCCATACCCAGGCCTCATAAATTTGTAGATTTTCAAAAAATATCCCCGACGTCTCAAATTTAGTTCTGCCGCGGTCTACAAACTAAGGGTTTCCTAGAAATGAAAACGTCAACTCCGTACTAGCCCGCACACGGCCTGGCGTTCGCTATGGAGGCGTCTCCGCGGCACCCAACGGCGAAGTGACCTGTTGGTGCAAGTTCTGCCTGTACGAGGGTCGGGACGTGGCGGTGGTTGGCGTCTCAAGCGCAAACAGCGCAGCGACATCAAGTACCTCACGAAGCCGTTCTTCCTGCACAAGTACCGTAGTCATCACGAAGCGAAGGGCAGCCCGCGGCGTTCTGGGAGCTGTACACAAAAACTGTCGGTCAACGGCAAGAACACCTTCTTGGACGAGAAGATCAAGATCACCAACTCACATGGACCCGACCACCGACACGTTTGAGTTCTTCAGCAGTACCGGCATCGTTGAATCGATCGTCGGCGATCTGTTCTTTCGCGACGACGAGCAGCTCGAGGACAACAACGGCGACGTGGGACCGCCCGGAAGGTCGTCAAGCAGACCAAGAAGAAGATCAATACAATGTAGCTGTTTGTTCAACAGGAGGACAAGCCGCAACCGTACACTGTGATGATCAAGAACGTCATGCGCTTTGAGCTGGCGATGGACCACGTCTCCATCGGAATGTCGTTTCGGCAGACTGCCGCAATTCAGCACGCGAAGGACCACACCAAGACAGCCAAGCTGACGGGCATGAACGGCCTGATCGTCGACCAATACACTTGCGTCCTGGTCGAATGGCGCCAACGCTTTGATTAAGATGATCAAGCTGCGCCATGGCGCGTTCCTGCGGGGCGTGCTGAACCCGTATCGCGAACACATCGCCAAATTCTGGAGCCCGACAGCATCGATGCAATCGAGGCCGACCATCGAGCCCTGCTGAAGGCGTACAACACGGACAACGTCCTGCGCGTTGCCATGGACACGCACACAGTCAAAACCGATTTCAACGAAGCCTGGGGCTGCACTCCGGGCTGATTTCACCGACTGCGCTGCTTTTGCGGCGGCCTGGTGACCGTGGTCACTAACACGGCCTCGGTCGAGTCGGACTTCGCAAGTGTGAAATTGGAAATGGATGACAACCGCACCAGGATGATGCACCTGTCGCTCAAGTGCATCTTCCAGCCAAGCAGCGCTCCATGCTGCAGTCGCTGACGCTCTGAACGAGCCCCATCTCAGAAATCTAAAAATCAATGGCGGTGGCGTCCACAAACTAACTTAGTTTTATTAGTTTTTAGATATCTACAAATTTATGAGGCCTGGCCACTGGGTGGAGATTGACAGGGCTCTGTCCAACACTGCCGCGCTCCAGAAGTTAGACAACATGGGGTCGCTGTTGACATATAACAGCACTTCACGTTCATGTAAAGTGTGTCAACTCAACATAGACGGCCAAGAGATGCGTTATAGAGTGTATCAATGCGCCTCTTCGACATGCAACGTGGAGACTGCTAAATGTTCATAATGGTTGAAGGTACTGGGCTGCGCGTCAACAGGAGTAAATGTGTTTTACACACATGGCGCCCATCGTCCCAGTATTGCGTCTCCTCGTCGTCCTGTCACCACACTGCAAATGAACGAGGAGATTGTTCGCTTGATTGATTGGGATTACACACCTGCTAACATTCAACACGCGCTGATCGACACTTTTTCTCTAACCAGTGCTGTGCTGCCAGATCTGATAAAAATCCAAAACTTTGTGTAGTACCACAAAAGGACAAACCTGAAGAATAATGATCTCGTGGACATGGTGGAGTTGATTTGGAATCACCGGTACAGCGTCTCTCTAGACGACGATACACCGTTCGCTTTTGGGTACGCACTTGGCAGTAAAGGCGAACCTATCGTAGGGGAAGGCACAGATGATGATCCATGTATGATAGCTGTGTCGACTAAATCAATGATGCGCAACGCCGATCGGCCATCCAATTCGTTCGTCTGGCATATGGATGCCAGATTCAAGCTGAATACAGTTGCATATCCTGTATTTGTTTGCGGAGTTTCAGATATTGCAAGAGATTTCCACCCTGTCGCTCTTTTTATCACGTCGCAGCGCACTTCCGTCCAATATGAACGGGCCCTGAACGAGATTGCGGCAATGTTCGAGACAAGAGTCGGTCGACCTCTCCGCATTAACTACTTCACGGCGGATGCGGAAAATGCCTAGTGCAATGGCTACAGCCTTACACTTCGGTGTCCGGACACTACCTACGTCATGTGTTGGTTTCATGTGATGGAAAGTGTTCGCCATCGCATTTACGGTTTGTTGGATATTGCAAAACATCTTGTATATACACCTTTGCCAGTCCAAAATGGCAACAGTGCAGAGCAAACCGGACAAATTAAAAAGTCAGGTTTTAAAATTCAAAGCTGAATTTTAGAAATAGTAAACCTGAAATTTTGTCC
>LGTU01000886.1:0-27035 GCA_001314425.1 Phytophthora pluvialis | reverse complement strand
CAGTCTAAGGTTGGTGGTGTGGTGACTCGATCGTTCTCAGAGAACAAGATCACTTCGGTCAGCCGAGCAGAGGACGGGCCATGCCAGAACAGTCGTTAGTGGCTTGCCGACGCATCAACGCTTCTGCATCAAGGCGTAGTCATTGCTGCTGCAAATGCGCGCCGCGCTGTGAAGTACAAGCGCATTTCTAGTAGGTCGCGAAGAGGGTCGAGTCCTCAAGTTTCTAGGTGTCCGAGGCACTAGACGATTGAGGCCAAAACGTAGATGACGCTGTGCATTGTCTTCATTCGGTGCTATTGATGGGCCTAGCTGTAGACAAATGAGCACAGAGGCTGGGCTTTGCTAGCTGATGGCGTCGTCTAGGTTGAGCTTCAAGCCTCCTCGGCGTTGTGGTGCGGGTGACGATCAGTGTAGAACTGAATAATGTCCATGTACCCTTCCGGGTCATTTCCCATGCGCAGGACGCTCTCCTCAAGAAGCTGCACGGCCTCTTCGGCGGTTCCACGGCGGATGAGAGCTAAGGCAACAGCTTGGTAACTGCTCTTACCCCAGACGATCTCCTTAGCCTTCATATCCTCAGCGAGGGCTAGTGCCGCATCAAACTGCTCCGTCCCCACCAAAGCTGTGATCGCACCACCGTATGCGAAGGAGTTGGCTTTCTCCTTGTGGTCGTTGAAGATCTCTAGCGCTCGGGCCTTCAGCTCTTTGCTCTCCATTTTTGCATGCCCCATGACGACACTCCCTAAATGTCAGCCCTTTAGTTCCGAGCGGAGGTTCCCCGGCATGATGTCGTACACATCGACCACTTTGTCCCAGCGCTTCTTGTTTCCGTAAGCTGCGATCGCTGCGTTGAAGGTGCTCACCTTAGCAACAACTTCCTCGTCATTGTCAGCATTTGGTGAAGGCGAACTTAGAAGCCCTTCCACAAGGTCCCATTGATCAGCCTTGCTTGCGCAATGCACAAGCCAATGCATGCCGTCCTCGGTCAGATCGAATCCATTCTGCTGCAACGTGTCCCGAGTGCCAAGAGCTGCCTGCATGTCCCCCACCGCAGCGTAGCTCTTCAGCACAAAATGGTAGTGCTCGCTCGTCAACACGACATCAAATGCCTTGGAGATTTCCATCAGCGTTAGCACAAGCTCGTGCTGCTTGGAATTCACCGCTGCACTGAGCGCGATTTGGAAGGCTCGAGCCCCGTGGGGCTTGGCATCCTACAGCATTTGCTCCAAGATCTTCGGCACGAGCTCACTCTGCCCCGACCTGTGCGCTGACAGCATCGCCGTCGTGTACATCAAGTTACTTGGGGTCAGTTTCACACCTCGAAACAGCTCGAAAACCTGGAGCACCGTGTCAAACTCCTTGACCTTGTAGCAGGCCGTCATGAGGTTCTCGTGCGGCGGCCCTAGCAGATAAACCTTCTGGTTGCTGGAGAGCTCCAGCACCTGCAGAGCTCTATCCAGCTTCTTCTTGCCGATGAACGTCGTCATGAGCATCGCCCCCACGTCCTTCGACAGTCCCGACCCGTTGGCACTCTGGATGGCCGCGAAAACCTCCAGAGCCACGTCGGCGTCGCCCGGATTCGCCAGCAGCTTGGTCAAGTTCTCGCTCCGCTTTGCAGCCTCTTGAGCCGACGTCTTGGCCCCCCTGGATCTGTAGAACTTGGGCTTTTGAGGCTTCTTGGCCGTCTCGGACGGCTCCTGGCTCGAAATCTGCGAGAACGAGCGGCTGAGACGCGACGAGGAGAAGAACTCAGAGGACGACACAAGGCCCGAGGCGTGCGGCAGCATCCTCGCAGCGCCGTGGAGCTGCGAGACATGGCGCCCAGCGGCGATCGCCCCGCGGAGGCTTCGACGGATACTCAGCATCTTGGAATGTGGCAAATGATACCGATTGAATTGTCACTTCACAGAAGTACGCCTTAGAAGCTCACCTTACAATTATCAAATGTGCTTTCGACAGGTCCTGGCCGTCGCTCCCTACTGCTTCTACACCTACTTCGTCTTCGGGGCCAGCGCTCCCAATCCTTCGCCCCGCTATATAACACGCTGCGATCTGCTCTCCATTGACAAGACAGCTCTCTTCATGTGATGTTGACGACAATAGCAGCCGCCAGTGCCAGACCGGCACTGGCCGCGGCCGTCTGGCTGACCTGCTGCTGGTTGCGGCGCTGCTGCTCCTGCTTCTGCAGCACGCCGTAGAACTGCTTCTCCTTGCTCTGCACGAACGCCATGGTGCACGGCTTGTTCGAGTTGCGGATGAGCACCTGCAGCTCCCGCATCTCGAGGTAGCGCACGACGCGTCCGTCCACGTACCGCAGCTCGAAGCTCGAGTCCACGCCTGCCTCTCGGAGCGCGCCCTCGCACTTCTTGACGTGCACGGGTGGCGGCGGCGGCGCGAACTCGAACGGGATGCCGGGACACAGCGCGTGCTCCTGCTTGAGCATGGCCATGCGCGGCGCAAAGTTCCCCTCGGTGATGGGCTCGCCGCGCGCCTGCAGCAGCACGTCACCCGCGCTAACGTCGGCGCGCATGGAGCGCGTCACGATCACGCGCCGAGACGTCTCCTCCACGCCCAAGGTGACGCCGAGTGGGGCGGCCCCCCAGTGCACGGTGCGCACGGCGGCGGAGGGCGGCGCCCGCATGAGCTCGAGGCCGATGGGCTCGCCGCCCCACTGGAAGCGCACGACCAGGTCGTCACTGCCGTCGTTGGACAGGAAGCTCGCGCACGTGGGCGACGTCCGCCACTCCATCGTCTCCGAACACAGCAAACTGGTATCGACGGGCAGAGCGTGAGTGAGCGTCTTTGCTGTTCGTGGACATACTGAACCCAAGTGAAGCCTCTGGCTCGATTTCGGGGCTGCCCAAAAAGTCGTCAAAAATGCCCAAAATAGCTCCCATAACCCTATGATACTACTTTTGCAATTTGCGAAATAAATAAAAATAAATTGTAGTTTTCAGTGGGTCCATTACAAGATGCAGTCCACTTCTTAGTGAATCCGACTCGCTCTCTGGGAATAGAACGCCGTCCGGCATGGACGTCAAGCTCGACAACGCCAAAGCAGCAGAGAGAATGTCCTGCTCACGCATCTCTGCCTCGGTCAGTTGAGTCTCTACGTCGTCAGATTCGTCGTGTTCCTGCGCTGCGGTAGTAGTGGTGTACATATCCGATTCATCTTCCGTCTCGCCGAACGGGTTATTGACCATAGCAACCTCGAACCCTGGACGCTTGCAACCCATCGCTGAAATCGAAATGTTGTGGGCGACAGAAGGTTGTTGCTCGACGTTGGTACAAGAAATCCGATTGCGTTGGCATGTGGATTGTTTTTGCGATCTTGTGTTGACGCTCGACACCAGCATTCAAGGCAGGCGCTGAATACACTTTCAATAACTGTTGCGCTAACACAGGGAACTTTGTTCGGGCTTGCGTCCACACCATACGAGGATGCTACGACGTACACCCAAACACCTCCCAAAACCGACGCTTCCTTTCGACCGAATTTGAAGAACTCAAGCAGAGCAGACTCTTCTTGTTCAGCATTGTCTTGTTGGAGTCGGCAGAGTAGACGTAGTGCTTATAAACATTGGGAGCTCACTCAGGTTAATGGATTTTCCATCCATTGATGCTGCGACTTGGTGCCGGAAGTTGTAGTAGAACTGATCGCAGTAGAACACCAAGGGCATGCACCGGTGTGTACATCAGCCCCCAGCGATACAGCAACTTCTTCTGCAACACTTCGCAATCCTCAATGCTAAAAGCACGCTCTAAGTGCATGTACACGTAGACGAAACACGCATATGTTGTCGCCAGTGTTGCCGAGTTGCTCTCCAACACACCGATGTATTTGCATATAGGGTTAAATTGGCTGTGTGCGCGATCAACTGAACGCCAGAACCCTCCGTCCATTATCGTGGCAGTATACACCACAAGTTGTCGTAAGACTCATTGATCCCCCGCTCCGTCTTCTCATTCGTCACCGCCCCCACCACCGCAGTGAGAGCGCGCCTGACTTTATCGACTCTGGCAACATGAAATGTATCGTACTCCAGCGTGTGGATTGTAGTGCAATGTGGCTATACGAGCTTGTCCGCACTCATTGGGATTTCGCATTGCCAGGCATTATCCCAGCTGGCGCTTGTAACAGAGGGGCAACCCTGTATTATCCAAAGTAGAGAGCTAGAACTTAGCTTTGAGGCAATAGACGATGGCCTGGACTCCTTTCCTCACTCTTGAATTTACTCGGCAACAACCACTTTAGGAAGTGTGGTATTGCAGAACACACAAAGTCGTCATATGTGGATCCAGAACAAACACAAAATCCGCCGAGTTAGTCGGCGCTTGTTGGCCAGTGCTGAGTTGTCCCCAGCGGTCCGGCCTTCCGTGTCTCGTCTTCGTCGAGACCTGGCAACCAAGCCAATCACTCCGGAGGTCAGCTGAGTTCAGCTGCCTCCGTTCCTCCCGTTCCCTCCACCAAAGGGTGGGCGACGGCGCGTAAGCACTTTTACGGGTCACCGAGAGCAATGGCTACTCAGCTGGAAGAGTAACGGTACCCGGGTTGTACGGTATACCGACTCGCTGTACTCAGCGAGATTTTTTTCGCGCTTGGCGAGAGAAGCCCTTCCCCGGGCCGACCTTAATCACTTGGCGCTACCAGACAGCACCCTACAAGCTATGCCTCTCGGGTGTCAACGGCAGACATAATCCAGCCCGTGCAGGGATTTACCGGAGAGTGTACACTTGTCTTGGACTAGGAAAATTCTGCTCTGTTTATCTTATATCTTTCGGGAGCCCTGAAAGGGCTCCTTCTAATGCCTACTATAGTACTATATAAATATCAAGTGAAATAAAGTCGTTTCGGATTTCAGCCGACTCGTCGCCGAGCTCTCCACGTAACTTCTCAGTTGGCTAGCTAAGTTCCGGCTGTATTAGACCGCTGAGTTTGGAACTCAGCCGGAAGCCGCTGAGTCCGGAACTCAGCTGTACGCCGCCGAGTTCGGAACTCAACTGGAAGCGCGCTGAGTTGGAATTCGGCTGGGAGCCCGTCGAGTTGGAACTCAGCTGGAGAGTACCGTAAATACTCCAATTATATCCTGGTTCTCGAGTGGACCACCAAATATGACATCCACTACATCATAGAAGTGCCAGCTTCCCTAGTACAGTGTTCCAAGTTTATTTCAAGCGGAACGGGTTACAAAGTCGACTTTAGTGAGAAACGTTTTACTGAAGAAAATGGAGACCGGACCAAGCAAGGAGAACAACCCAGGGCAAGAACGAGAGCACGGTGTTACACACCCCATCTTCACCTCGGTGATGGCTCCTGGAATTTTGTCGACGTCTCATGCCGCACTGGTCAAATGGCGCAAGGGACGGAAGGTCTACGAGGACATCATGAGAGCCCTCTGCCAGGCATCTGGAGAGGACTATAACGTAACTACCCGGTCGGTAAAAGACTCTTTCGACCAGAAACTACTCGAGACGTGGTGTCGCCAACTATGGCAAATCGCAGTGAATGAAGGCGATGACGACAGACTGCGTAGAAAGATTGATGACATTATCAACTCTGTACACTTACCGACGTGCAAACTCTATTCAAGACAGAGCTGCATTTCAACATGAAGGAGAGTGACGTTAGCGAACTAGTACTGCAGTAATTTATGGCTTGCGATTGCATCATTGAGGAGCACGGCTTGCATGCCTGTTTTGAATCGGAAAACGGGATGAAGGAAAAATGCAGTTTGCTCACAAACTCGACTACGCCTGAACCCACTGAAGGAGGAAGTGAACAATGCATTGCGTTATCAGTCTTCTGGTGCAAAGAGTGATGAATGCAAGTTGCACAATTTGATTCTAGCTAAGGCGCTAGTACAAGACCGTGAATTTCGCCGATCAAAGAGGAAGCAGATCTCGGCAGACACACAAGCCTTAAGTCAATCACAAGGACGGGCGGACAAGGCGCCAAACGAATGGTCGAGTCTGAACGCCGTGATGACTGGAGAACTAGAAGCTCACACAAGACTGATCACAATCAACCGTGGAAACAGTCACGTCAGGAGGCGACAGGAAAACCTGATATCACGGCTCCTGATAAGGGATGCTTGAAGTGTGGCGGTGCACACTGGGTAGACAAGTGCCCTGAAGCTAGTGACGTCGAAAAGCGGGATCTACCGGAAAAATTCAACAAGGAGAAGGTCAAGGTCAGTGGATTGAGTGGGCGAGGACAGCTGAAATAAGGCGGGCACTATTCTGCTGAATGGTGTCCTCTGACTGCCTTACTGCGCAGACACCGGGTCAGATCGGTGCCTGATTAGCACCTAGGCCTTGGGATAGCTCAAAGCAGTGATGGGCAAGGATGTGCCGATACTGAAGCTGGGGACCGATATCGGGCCGCGCTGTTGGAGGGCATTGGGTCGAAGCTGATAGATCTGTTGACCTGATCATTCAATTGGGCACAGCCGCTGGTATCGTAGAGCCTCAGCAACATGTCGAGTGTTTATTAATTGACGACGATGACGGTAAATTCATCGCGAACAAGGACCTGTTGAAGCTGTTAGGGATCGACGTCGATCGGCTATTGGAGCAGCTTGCTCAGCCACAAGTGGATGACCACTGCGATCCATACGACAACGTTGATGACAACAGAACAGATCACCCGGATCTGTCTGAGATTATGGATCAACTGATAAAACTCGTCGATGATGCGATCGAGACGGGATTCCCCGTAGTTCACCGGCTACGCTCGTCGACGGTGCAATCGAGGCGGGATTCCCCGTAGCTCACTGGCGGGATTTGGAAAATTTAGTGCGAAAGCATGACATTTGGAGGATTGATCTTCGCAATGATCCTCCGGCTCGAGGACCAGCATACGAAATACGATTGAAAGAAGGCGCTAGACCGTACAGGTGCAAGGCAAGCAAATATTCGCCTGTTCAAAGCAAATTCATGCGCGAGTTTCACAGCAAGTTAGTCGAGGTCGGCTGGGTCTATCACAACCAGAGCTACCTATGGGCGTGCCCAGCGTTACCAGTGAGGAAACCTGGCACGGATGACTTTCGACAAGCCAGTGACTACAAACCCGTAAACGGTATGACCGATCCGATAGCAGGGGTTATGCCGAATCTCGATGCAAAGCTGCAGCATGCCAGACACAAGAAGCATTGCGGACTCTTTGATTTCATCAAGGGATTTTGGCAATTCCCGTTGGCAAAAAACACAGTCAGGAAATTCTACCCTATGCTACAGACGAAGGTATTTTCACGCAAACGCGAGTCCTGCAAGCCATTTGTGATGCAGCTCTACATTTAAAATCTACGATGGAAGCTGGCTTTGCTGATTTAATCGACAAGTCATTACTGATGTGGATTGATGATTTACTGCTGTACGCCGACACTATTGATGAATACTTGGCTGTGTTAGAGACTTTGTTTGACAATATGGCGTACGACGGGCTGAAGGTTAGCGTAAAAAAGACCCGACTGTACCAGCAGTCAGTGGCCTGGTGCGGTAAAGTGATTTCGGCTGAAGGAATCACTCATGATCCAAAACGGGTAGCAGTTTTGTCAAGCATGCCTCCACCAGCAACTGCAGGAGAGTTACAGCAGTTTATTTGCGCTTCGAACTGGATGCGGGACAGTCTAATCGACTACGCCCGAACCTTTCAGTCTCTACAGCAGTGCTTAGATCGAGCTCTCGATGGAAAACGGAAGACGAAGCGCATGGCTTCTGGGATTTCGCTGCAGTGGAGCGACTCAGAACCGGTCAGTTTTGAACAAGTAAAAAAGCTTTTGTCCAACACGGCAATACTGGCCCACTCGAAGGGCAGCGCGGCTTTCTCTCTGTTTTATAATGCATCTGACGGAGATTGGTCTGCTATTTCGACCCAAATGGAGAACTGGGATGACGACAAAAGTGTTAACGAGCAGCAGCATGAACTATTGACTTCCAAATGTGGCACGCTCACTGGAGCTCAACTGTATTGTAATGTCACGGAGAGGGAGGCATTTCCGATAGTCTCGGCGTGTGAGAACCTGTACTATTTCTTGTTGCGACCTGGCGGCTTCAAGATTTTCTGTGATCATAGGAATCTTATCTATATGTTTGCTCCACATCCTGACTTGAAGAAACATGTGAGAGTCAAGTTGCTTCGGTGGTCACTCAAACTGACGGAATATCGCTATAATATCGCACATATTGAGGGCGAGCAGAACGTCTGGCCCGATTTAGTATCTCTTTGGGGCGGCAGTCCAAACTCCGGTGGTTCAGCGCTTCAAGCGCGTGACACGCATGCAGGCGGCACAAAAGCGACTGATGTTGAGAGGCCACTCGACAAAGATTCGTTGTTTGGCCCACACTCAGTGAAATTGCAATCAGCCAACAGTCCCATGCTAGTAAGAGGCCAGCAGCTTGCACTCCAGGCACGGACGGTTTTTACCGATGCGACAACAAGATTTGGGTGCCCAAGGCGGCAAGTGGCCATATACAGCGACTGTTTATCGTATCGCACTGCGGCTTGCAAGGTCACCGTGGGAAAGCTGTCATGCGCAACCCCATTAAGCCAATTTCCACGTTCAGCAACATGGCAGCACGAGCACGACGTTTTCTCAAGAGTTGTTTATTGTGTCATCATGTAAAGAGAGGAGGAGTGGTCCCACGTCCATGGGGGCCTTTATTTTGCTCGGACGTTCGCAATGAAGCTATCAACTGGGAGATTTTGTTTGTTTGAGAGAGTTTTGGATAAAGCAAGTACTTGTTGATTATCAAAGACAATTTCAGTCATTTTTGTGAGTTGATACCTTGCGATGCGCCGACTAGTCATGTGGCTGCAGAGTCAATGCTGTGGTGACACCATCGATTTGGAGTACCTAAAACATGGATCAGCGACAATGCTACTCACTTCAAGAACCAAGTGCTGGCTCAGCTCAGCAAGGCTATAAAGATCAAGCAGGATTTTGTGGTAGCCCGTGGTTGAATGGTTTTGTGGAGCGAGTCAACCGAGACTGTAGTAGATGCTGAGGGCGACGATACTCGAATACTCTATTTCATACTAAGATTGGGTTAATCTAATTCATCTTGTACAAACCAACCTCAACCATTCTCCGGTACAGTCACTAGCTGGGAGAGCTCCGATCGAAGTTTTCACTGGACTACCATGTCCAAGTCTGATATCGACGTTGTTCATTCCCGGCTATGCACCCATGTCTGTGGACATATCAGCGCATCATACTGAGGAGTCACTGACAGCATCGAGGAGTAGCATGAAAAAAAATGTATCAAGAAGTTACAGACAAGCGCGAAAAGAGGGTGTATTTGAACAAGAAACATGCGGAAGGCTATCAAATGGTCTACTTCTCGGTGGACGACTACGTGTTGAGGTGTAGAGTGGATGAGAAGAATCAGAACAAGTTGCTGGTGACGGGGATAGGGCCGTACGTTGTCACGACGTGCAACACCCATTATTTTACTGTGAAGCACCTCATCACCGGGAAGGAGAGCAATGTGCATGCTTCTTGGTTGAAATATTTTGCAGAGAACGATTTAGAGGTCACGGAGGAGCTCCGTGAACACATCGCTGCGCAAAGCATAATACTGAATGTAAACTCCATTCTCAAGCACCGTTGGAGCGCTGATATGTGTGGCTTTGAGTGGTTCATCAGCTGAGTAGGTTTATAAGCTATCGAGAACGCTTGGGAGCTATTGAAGACTATGCATCGGGACATATCAGAGCTAGTGAACGCCTACGTCGAGAAGGTCAAAGATGATGAACATTTGACACACCACTCTTCATTGAAGATGTAACCTGGTATTTGCGCAGTGCACTCAGAGTCACGACTAGAGATACACAGTGTGTACTAGCGTCACTATCAACACTAGAGTTACCTTGTTAGTGCTAACATTACCTTGTTGGTGTTAGAGTCACCTCGTGGGCGCTAGAGTTCTTGAAGTTGAAAACTGTAACAAGTTACACTGCAACCATACCTATAACAAGTTGGTTACGGTAGCCATTTCAGAAGTGGTTTCCCATAGGGCCAAAGTGCGAACAAGGCTTGGGAGGGAATTGTAGTGCAATGTGGCTATACAAGCCTCGTCCGCACTCATTGGGATTTCGTACTGCCAGGCATTATCCCAGCTGGTGCTTGTAACAGAGGGGCAACCCTGTATTATGCAAAGTAGAGAGCTAGAATTTAGCTTTGAGGAAAGCGCTCAAGAGCTGATGGCCTGAATTGCTTTCCTCACTCTTGAATTTACTCGGCAACAAACACTTTAGGATGTGCCAGCTTCCCTATCACAATATTCCAAGTTATTTTCAAGCAGAACGTGTTACAGGATGCATAAAGCACGAACGCATATGGCTTTCTAAGGTATTCGACGCACAGCGCGGAGTAGATATTGTTCAAGAGCGATTAATTCTGAGTGGTCTTCAACACGTAGACAGCTCTGCGTACACACGTCTTGGTGGTGTGGAGCTTCACGATACCCTCGCAGAGGTTGATCAGTGCACGAACACTGAATCCATAAGAGAAAGCAGCAACACCATCGTCGTGTAGTGTGCGACGAATAGCACGCATATGGTTGCACGAATCGGACACGAACGCAAAGACGATATTCTCGCCAACGGTGCTGTTAAGTCGTGCCACAGTATCCGCTATCTTGCTTGTCACAACATTAAGAGACTCTTTCTTCAGATCAGACCCAAGGTGCTCCAAAAACCAGGGCCGCGGGTCATGTGCAATGGCGCTGGACATGCTTCGTGACAGCATGTTTGTTGCCCCGTCGACTACAATAGTCACTGCGGGTGCTAACTTCAGCTCCGACAACATGTGTTCTGGTAACAACCCGACAGCAAGGTTGCAGACAGGTCACTCGCTGTCAGCGGGAACCACGGTAGATGGAGCATGCCCAAAAACGCCTTCCACGAATGGTGTTCAAATAATAGTTATACTGGGAATACCAGAATGGTAATGGACAGCCCTCACTGGATTAATTCCGCGGTACTGTATAACACGTAACTGCGTCGAACCGTCAATGGCCTGTTATTTACGATCAGTTTGCGGGGTTGAAATATTAATAACTCCAATAGCTTTTTTAGAGCACGAGAGCACCACACAGTAGTGGCGTCTCTGTTTCAAGTTGGCAAATAGCAGGATTCAGGTAGTGCACCATCGCGCGCTTCGCTACAAGAATACCGATCCAGAAGCAAGCACTGCAGAGCATGCATCGGGTTTTGATCCAGCGGTGGTAGGGTAGCTGCATTAATTAAAGGGGTAAAGCGATTCAGAAGAATACAATTCAGAAGCAAGCACTGCAGAGCATGCATCTGGGTTTGATCCAGCGGTGTAAGTTGGTTGCATTGATTAAAGGGCTAAAGCGATTCGGAACAATACCGATTTAGAAGCAAGCACTACAGAGCATGCATCCGGTTTGATCCAGCAGTGACATGTTGGCTACATAATTAGTAAGCTAAAGCAATCCGCTCAGTATTGTACAGTTCCTTATTTAACAATGAAAATAGCGTATAATATACTAGTATACCCACGGACAACAAGAAAAAGAGAAGGACAAAAGCAGGTATTCCCAGCGTAAGTCACAGACGACCTAGTTATCGAGAACGCACATCCAGTCTAAAGCATGGCAGTAGCGAAGGCTTCATCCAGGACACGACGCTCGTCACGGATCAAGCTTGGATACACCTTGACCTCCAAGCTCTCGGCGACGGTCGGGGAGAGCCAATATATATATATATTGGCTCTCCCCGACCGAATTGATCGCGGCGATCGTCGTACATTGCCGCGAAGGCGTTGAGACGACCAATGGTTGACTGCATATTCCGGCATGACGCAAGATGACCGTCCATGTTCTTGCTCGTTGCGGAGACACTTTGATCGCAATGGCAGCATTTCGCCCGACTACCGTCTTACCCCGCATAAGGCACATAGGGGTAGTGATAAAAAACCCTGCTTCCATAAGGTCGATAGCAGAACCTCGATCACAACGCCGAGTTGAATACAAGGACATGTTCAAGAAAGAAAGGTTCTGCACGATAAACTCACAACCAATGCCTATACATTTGGTAAAAGGCAAGACTAACGACTCGCTAACCGTTGCTCTTTAGCCAGAGACGCGCTCATCCTTTCACTATTCAACTAACTCTCCTCAAGCAACTCCACTATCAGCACTATATAACCTGCAATGCCAAGCGCTCGCCGTAGGTACAGCATTATGGACAAGTTATCCATCCTGGACGGCTATGAACCTGGTGTCCAGGGATTTGCCTACAGTACGGCATCTCAGTCGGTCCACGCTCTTACCAGTTGGGCCATCAGCACATTGGATGTGGCGTGCACACACTAATATTACGCTTGCTGCCCTCTTCAAAGTTGACGAGTTTGTTCGTTCAATAGCGCGTATGTGCTGTATGCGGGGTAAGACGGTATCCGATTGAGAAATATGCCAGGTCACTTAAGCATACAGACAAATCGTAAGATAAAGAGGGGGTGTTGCAAGGTGTAGTGCATGTTTTCAAACTACAAATGCGGAGTACTGTACTGACGTTGCTCGTTCACAAAAGTGTCGAAGCCACAATGATTGACTTTGTCGGCGTCTTCGTCGTTTGTGCCATACCATGCTCGAGCTTCAGGTGCTGGCATTGCTTCTTGGCTCGCATTTTCTCTTTCTCGCTCTTCCCTCAGACGTTTCCTCCGCAACGTGCGTTGCTCCTTGACTCGTTCTTTTTCTTGGGCTCCCTATTCCTTGATACCCTCCCTCTCCTGAGCTTGCCGCTCCTTGACACGCTACTTCTCCATCACTCGGAGGTCTCTCTCGACCTTGGCACGCTCCTTCGCCAAAGCCGGTTCCGCTTTCGCCTGCTTCTTGTCCAATTTTGATGTCTCCTTGCGATTAGGTGCTTCCAGCATTTCCTCATTTGTTAGCAGAACACCACCCGAGCATTTCTCGTCTACATACGTACCTCTCGAACGCTTCTTCGTAGAAGAAGTGACGCTGGTCCGCACCGCGATGTTGACTACATTGAGCGCATCCATGTTAAGTCCATGGCTTTCCAGGTGACGTTGCTGCCTTCACGTGGGGGCCCACGACGTCGTGATGGCGGAGAGAAGTCTTAGCCGTCGATGGAGCGTTAGTTATGAGCCCACTGAGCATGATATCGATGTACAGCGGATATATTCCGGCCTTCGCGAACGATTTACTTGTCGTTTTGTCAGAAAAGGCTGTTTCGAACGACACCTCGGTCAGCGTAGCTATACCGTCTCGGGTAGCCAGTTTGCCTTCTCGTAGCGGATAAGGCGCCGAGGGAGCGGGGGGTCGTGTCTCGATGAGGCGAGGGAATTCTCACTTCGCGTCTTCCCACCACGGCAACAGCTAGAAGTTAAACACGCCCATCAACACTCAGGGACTCAATTCGACCCTGCAGGCGGACTGTAGCGCGGTAGCTACGAATATGATAAACCAGTAGCATCGCGGTTGCCTGCCCTTACGCATGGTACGGTGCAGGAGGGGAAACGGCATAACAACAAAACTACCACTTCACTGACTCTGAAAACGACTGGCATCCCCCCGTTTGCGTTTTCCGGGTGCAGTCACCCCCGTGGCCTATTGGCCTTCTTCTTGGCCCTATCGGCGGCATTCTGGAGCTTTGCGTCGTGGAGGTGGGTAATCGAAGGTTTGATCTTCGCCACCTCGCTTTCGTCGACTAAGGCGGATTTGGTCGTCCGGCCAGTGCCCACTTTGACGAAGGTGCTGAAGAAGAAGGCGTTCAGGAAGTTGTCCGCATCACCCGCTGTACAACACATAATACAGTGCTTGGAAGGACACCAGACTTCACCTCATTACGAACATACCTTCGTGAACTTCTGTCTTGACCTCAGTGTTGGAGGGTACCGCAGCGGGGCTGATATTGCAACTCCACCAGTAGTGATCGTCGACGGACACCTTCAACCAACAACCAAGAGTGAACACAAAAACATTTCACGCGCATGGATACATCACAGTCTGGATTGTTGCACGTACTTCAACCCGGAACTGGTTCGTGCTCTGGGTGGTGGCATCAAAGCGAGTGACAGTTCCGGACTCAGGGCTGTCAGGATCAGCTTGTGTGGGCTGGCCCACTCTCAGCTAGCCTAAGTCTCAGGTGATCGGTCTGAGCTCCAGCCTGGTTTGAGCTGTGTCCGAGCACCGGAGTCTGCGCGACGGAGGTATGAGTCTGTACCAACGGAGTCCGAGCCGGAGGTGGTCTGAACTGGGAGCATGGGGTCTGAGTTGGTAGACGGAGACTAGTCTGAGGAAGAGGGTCGTTTGTCCGACGGCGGATTCGCATTCAGCCGGTAACACCATCCGGTGATTGCAGACATAAATCCGCTGTTGCGCGACTGGTCGCACCCAAGTGCCTCATCCGCAGCAGCCAATCCTGGACGCGAACGGGACCACGTGTTCGTGCGGTTGCCCGTAGCTCTGCTGATCCCGGCAGTGTGTGGCCAGTACTTTATCAAGAGTTCAAGCTAACCCACTTGGCGTCCGTCGAGAAATCGCCTCATCATATCAAGGTGTACCCAAAGGGAGGTCTGCGCTCCAACTTGAGAGATCGATGTTTTGCACGTGTTAAAAAATTAGTCAGAGTTCGACTTGCCCCGAAGAACACAGGCGTCTAGTTTGCTTGTGTAGGGAAGGCCATTAAGAGGTTCCAACAAAATTCAAGTCCATTTAGTTATATTGTGACCGTGCCTCGGTGCGGAAGCTGTTAGCTATTCCATATTCCTACATATTAGCGTTTGCAGGTAGTGTCTATTTCATATTGAGGGGGTCCTCTTTGAAGAGTAGGCAGAGTGTGCGAGGAGTGTCTGTACATTTGCTCAATGTGTGGTTGCTGGTTCGCCGAGAAGGACTGGTCCCAAGTGTATGAGTGCTTTGGATTTAGGCCGGGCTCAAACCGAGTCAACTAACTCCAAGACTCGGTCGAAACCTGTGACCCGAGAGAAGCTGTTATGAGCCTCGCCCAGGCTCTGATCAAACAATAAGGCGGTTCTCGGCCCAAACCCTGGCCATTCCGGAAAAAGGAGGGCTATTGCGAGTATTAGCCGGACTCAGAAGGAGAGAAAGAAGAGGCTGGTAAGACCTGTAACCAAGGGCTGAAATCAAGAGGTTGGAGAGTGTGTGGTGTCGTGTCTACATCAAGAAAACTCCGGGGCATTTCGGCCAAGGACACGTGCGGACTGAGCCCTGTCAAACGGGGAAGATCTTCGTTTGGAGGCACCTGGAGATACCTGAAACCGGAGGCTACTGGTGCGGCCGACGTACGTCTGGGCCCAAAGCGTAGCCCCAGTAAAGAACTAAGCCAAGGGGTTTGCAAGGAGCGCGTGCACACGCTTCCCCCAAACCCATCACCCAAAGTCTGAGCTGTACGGGTCGAAA
Source organism: Phytophthora pluvialis (assembly GCA_001314425.1). NCBI lineage: Eukaryota > Oomycota > Peronosporomycetes > Peronosporales > Peronosporaceae > Phytophthora > Phytophthora pluvialis. Next base: position 11,621 of record LGTU01000886.1, on the reverse strand, counting down.
GCGGATCTGTAATCAAGGTTCTACGTCTGACGCTGCTTTTGGGCAACGCGCCTCGCCACAACTGGTGCGCGTGCTCGGGTCAAGAAATGACTTTGGACGGACGTGTGGCAGTCATGTCGACTGCTCCCGATTCAAGTGTCACCAAGACAAGTGATGAGAATGCCACAACTCCGCTAAGGCGGAGTCGTCGGGTTGCTGGACTTCCGGCTCAGGCTGCGACAAAGAGCGCTGGGACGACCAAGGCGGATCAACCGGCTTCGGATGTTCAAGAGCCCAGCGTCGCAGACTCAAGTGCTGTGTCTTCTGGTGAAGTTGCGTCTAGCACTGAGCCGGAGGCTCTCCCCGAGCCAGAAGATGGGATGCTCAAGCTGAGTTGACCTGTGAAGTCAGCTGAAAGTGCGCCTGGTAGTGATTTGAACGCGAGACCAAGTGTGGAAGGTGAAAGCCGAGAGGTACCACCTGTGAGCCAAGCTTTGGCTGAACGTGGTGTTTCGTCGGTGACGATGACAACTTCCCAGTCGCTAAGGGCTAACCCGGAGCCAACTGCCGTGGATCGCCACAGTAGCCATGTCGAGGGTAGCGCACTGAGCGTTTTGGGGGGTCGCTATGTTGATGTGAGTGCGTACGGCAGTGCTGGGTCTGGGACGGGCCCAACTCAGCTGAGCTTTACGCCCGGTGTATACCCTCCAGGGTGTGGTAGTAGCGGTGGTGCCTGGTCGAGTACGCTTTGCCCGGAACAACGCACGACCGCACGCCTGGGTGGTGGACCCGAAGGTGTGGAAGCTGAGACCACGGCTTTGGCTCAGCTTCCTGGTATGTCTGATCTCGAGACAATCACGTATGGCAAGTCTCAGCTGGAGAAGTGGCTGAGTGTTCCGCATGGCGTTATCCACCCAGTGGAAGTTGCGTACAATCCGAGACACGGTGGTTATGTCTTGTGGAGTTTCATCCAAGCGGCTGAGACTACTGGCCGGTACTTGTTGTTTGTGATTCGTTCACCCTCGGCGAGATGGCTGAACGTCCTCCGAGCCGAGCGCCGCCGTATTCCGGTGATGTCCGACCTGAAAGCTGTTATGGTGGCCCTCAAGCTGTTACCGCTTATCGCGTGTGTGGCGTTGCTTCGTGGGAAGCTGGCTATGAGTTCACCAACCAATCCCAGTCTGGTCGGGCTTGTCCGAAGCTGCTGGAGTCCCAGACTCTCAGCTCAGACTTGTGATTGAGCGGATTGCTCATTTCATTGGGGTCGAGTTAGCCGCCTGGAATTCCGCTGTTGCGACTACGCTGTACTGTGTGCGATGACCCTCAGACCCGCCTCTGACAACGCTGCTGGCTTCGGCTGCTAGGAGTCAAGACTACCCGGTGGACGAAGATGGCGACACCCTGATGGGCGACGACACTCAGTTGTTCATTGACCCAGAAGTGGTAATGCAGCTTCAGCTTACGGGCATCCGACCCAGAAGTCCGACGTCGTGCGCTGAAGGTAAACCGTCTCGGAAACGATCGCTGTTAGCTAGGTCAAGTGCTGGGAATTCCATCCCATCTTGGTATGGCTCAAGTAGTTTATCCGAAACAACTCAGAGTGCGCGAACTGGTGTAGTTCCGAGTGCGACAGGTGTGTCAGGATCTGAGAAGTCGATGTTGGTTACAGACAAGAGTGCGAACCTGTCTGGATTATGTTCCTCCGGTTCGTCATCAATGTCCACGGCTGACTACATGGTTGGTCCCGGTACCCATATGCCCTTATCCAATACCACGGTCATGATGGGATCTTTAGTGGTTGCGGCTCGCAGATTGCTCCCAACGATGATGATTTCGGTATCGCCGAGCTCAGATCATGCTATGACTGAGACGGTCAGCACTGAACATCCATCTCGAGTGCCGTTATCCAGTACTTCGGAATCCGAGAAGGCTGCTCTAAGTGGCCGTGACGAAGAGATCTTTCCTTCAGCTCTCTCGAGTGAACACGGTAGTCGTGACACTTTTGCTGGATTCGGGACCTTTGATTTTCATCAGACGGCCCCACCGCCCAGTTTCTGAGATCCAGTTGGCACAACAGCACCGCCGTGAGGTGGAGCAGCTCAGATCTGACGCTTGGGCTCAGATCCATGCCGAGCGAGCTCGGATCCGTGAACTTGAATCTGAGTTGACGTCCAGGAGAACTGCTATATTAACTCAACCCGCCGTGATCCACAGTGACCAGCCGCCAGCAGGTACATCTGTGGCAGCTGCCGTACCAGCATCGGCTCGAGCTACGTCGGATCAGCAACTGGCGTTGGAAGCTCTAGAGATAATCACTCAGAAGCTGGCTGCTGAAGAAGCTGAAAAGCGCGAAGCAAACCGAGTTCGAGCTTAGTATCGTTTCGGTGTCCAAGAAGCGAAGCTGAGATCCGAGCTCTGGACGCTGAGCGAAGGAAGTCCGATGACGAGCGTGTGGCTCGCATTCGTGCTGAGCACGAAGCTGAACTTCGGAAGTGCAAGGAGCGTCAAGCGCGAGTCCAAGCTGAGAGCCAGAAGGAGGTGGAAGTGCATGAAGAGAAGCTTCGCCGCTTGTTGACAGCTCAAGAACAGCTATACCATACTTCGGTCCTCAGACACCAGCCAACGCCCCGATCGGTAGCTCAGCCCCCACTACGAGTGAAGCCACCTGAGTTTAAGGCTGCCGCTCCGACAGACCCTCTCGCTGCGCAAGTGGTACAGCTGGCACCTGTTGTTGAATGACTGGTACACGCTGGACAAGCCCAGAATCCGGAGACCACGGACTCGACCCAACAGTCCGAGAAGCCCAAAAGTTCATATCAGCCGGATCTGGATCCAAGAGTAAGTCTACATCTTCAAAGCAGACGAAGCGCTCCAAGTCCCGGACCTGCAAGCCTGGTGACTCGGACGGGGGCGACTCAGACTCAGGGAATTCGAGTTCTAGTGATTCGTCGCAGGATGAGCTCGAAGGACAGTTTGGAGCCGTCACTCAACCGAAAGGTGTCAACTCTGGGTCTGGGGCGAAGGTAGTTGTCCAGGCGATGATTCCTCATGATGCCTTGAAGAAGTTCAACGAACAGGCCCTTCTGGAAGAGCGCGTCAACTGGTGAGAGAGATTCATGCACTATGCTACGATGGCACCTTGGAATGAAAGACCCGAGTTGTCCAGCTGCGCATGCGACTATCAGAATGGTTTACCCAGCTCTCGGATGACGTTCGCCCAGACCGGAATAAGCTATCTCATGTCTTCAAGAAGGGATGGTGCCGTGCTGTTGGCCGATGGCCTGAGCGGTATTACTCCATGAAGGTTCGAGACAAGGAACCACCTCGGCTGTTCCTCTACCAGCTGAATCGTGCTGCGAAGAAAGCCAAGGTCAACTTTCTGGAGTCAATCTCGGCACGAGAAGCTCACATACGTCATTTCAATGCGGCACTGGGCGATCCGCGTCTGAAGACGAGTCTCCAAGGACAGAGTTTTGGTGCGATGACTGATTTGGAGAAAAATGCTGAACCGAGTGGAGGCTCTGCGTCAAAGTGAGACTCGAGAGTGTTAACCAAAGCAGCGCCCTACTCCGCGTTGGCAGTTTGGCCGCTTCAAGCCTCAACAGCATCAATTCGAAGGCCGATCCTTCAAGCTGGATGGGATACCAACCAACAAGGCAATCTCGGCTCAGACTACGACGCTGACACTGAAGCTAAGAAAGAGGTCCCAGCCGAATCTCCCAGGGTCCAGGAATTAACTACGACTACTCTAACGTCCGACCCGGCTCAGATTGATCCCGCTCGCCTGGCGTCAGTGATTGACGATGCGACTTTCGTCTAGCTGATCGACAAGCGTTCCGGCCCAGACGTGATGCCCAACCAAACCACAATGGGGAGCTCAGCACTACGAGAAACCATGCGAAGAATGTGGCCGTACTAGCCACTCACTGAAAAGTGCTAGAGCAAGCTCATTTGTGGACGCTGTTTCGAAGAAGGTCATCTGACCCAATTCTACCAGCGTCAACCGTGTTCCAAGTGTGGCGATTTCTATCGCCCAGGTTTGTATGACATGTGGTCCGCGCTGAAGGCGGTACGTGAGATTCTCCGTGCTGGAGGTTCCCTTGGGGTCTCGACGCTGATGTTGTCCAGTATCTGCTGGACGGCCCAGAGCCCCTGAAGCCGTTAAATCACTAGGCTTGCTGGTTAGGTAACCAGTGCGTGACGAGCCAAAGTCCCAAGCGCTTTGTGCCTTTGCATATATGGGCCCAGCCCTTCCATGTTGGCACGAAGATAACCCCAAATGTACGTCATCGATTGTTGATGGCTATGTTTACGCCTTTAATACCGACCTCGACCATCCCAGCGACAGCGAAGAGTTTGAGAACCATCTTGAATTCGCGTTAACCCGAGGCGAACGATATGGTTGGTGGAGTGACCACATGTTGACTGGAGAAAACCGTGCTATGGCGATGGTTCACGGAGCGATTTTTAATTATCGCATCCAGGTGCTGATGGACACCAGAGCTACGACGACCGTAATGAGTTTAGATCTTGCACGCAGATTAAACTCAAGCTCCGTCACGGTTTCAGATTTCGAGTCACTGGATATGGCGATGCCCCGACGTACGTTACCGCTCAAGCTCGGATTATGCTGACCTGTGGTTTATGTTATGAACAGCTGGGTTGGGAACATCGGTGAAGGAATGGATTGCCGTCTGGGGGTGGATTTCATGGTCGATGCAGGCGTTCGGATCTGTGCCCGAGAAGGCGTTGTCCGTATGCCGGACGAGGAATCCCTCCTGTTAGTTGGTGGTCCTGAGATCGATCATGTCGGATTGGAGCTGGGTGTGACTCTACGTGAGGCTGTTTTCCTTCAGCCCGGACAGTCAGTCGTGGTTCCTGCGAAATACTATCAAGCGGATCCTGAGAAGACTGTTGTCTGGGCTGGGAGTGGCAAGCAATGGGAGACACAGTTCCTGTATGGGTCTGGGCGAAAGTCCAAAGCTGTTAAAGTTGTGAATATCTCAGACCGAGAAGCGCAAATTTGGCAACATACGGTTGTAGCTGTGCTAGTTGAAGAAGGCTACTTACCTCTTGGAGACGGATTCGTAAGGCCTTGCTCGAGGAAATATCGGGACTGGGCGAAACTCATCCATGAAGCTGAGCCCACTCCAGAAGCCTTAAGGGTAGAGGAGATGACAGCCCGGAAAGCCGAGCTGAGGGCTTCACCAGCGGTGGAACGACCATCCTATCGATGACCTACAAACCTGCTGAGGGAGAAGATACCTGGCCAGGGCGCAGCACCCCGTGCCAAGTCTGAGCCGACCGAGCTAGAAGCGTCTGCCTATGTGGTGAGAACTATCCCACCGCCTCTGCCGAAAGGAGCGCTGCTCCCAGACTCGTCTCCACCTCAGCCGGCGGGTGTGTTACCAACCTTGGTGGATGACTGGGACGACAACACTGCCGGATCCGCGGCTGAAGCTAATGAAGACTCGGAACCCGAAGTGGTAGTGTCTGGTCCCAAGCCTCCTGCGACCAGCTCTGAGATGGAAGTAAAATCTGTTCAGACTACTGGAGGCGGTATCCGCTCCCGAGGAGCTCAGCTCGAGCTGAATCGTGTATTTGCGTATCGACCAGTGGATTTTGTTGCAGATCCAATATCTCGACTGCAAAAACATTTCGCTCGATGCCTGCGAGTTGAGGTCGATGAGGCAGAGGAGGAAGCGTGTGTATTCTTCCATGAAGGGAGTCAGTTGCTAAGTGATATCCGAGATCAACTGGCGGCTCTCCCGGAATTGCGAGATCTCAGTCCGAGTGCGGATCTATCGACAACGAATGAAGGTGGGTCGAATGCTTCGACATCTAAGTGGACGTTCAAATCCGTGAGATCCTGGACAGGCATCACTCAAGCTTTCTCGGTGATGGGAATGCAGTGCCAGCCCGGCTCGAGAAGTGGTCTGTGGGTGATGCTCAGTCAATCGCCCAGAGGTCTAGGCAGATTCCGCCCCACCGCCTCAACAAGGTGTATGAGTTGCTGAGAAAACGGAGACTGGACTTGTCCAGTATTCCGACTCAGGCTGGGCGTCACCGATCGTCATTGTGATGAAGAAGAACCGAGTCGACATTCGGCTTTGTATTGACTACCGGTTGGTGAACCAGCTGATCAAGCTCATGCATTACCCATTGCCTTTGATCGACGATCTGTTGATTGGGTTTGAGAATGCGATGTGGTTTCTCAGCTTGGACATGACAAGTGGATTCTGGGCCGTGCCAATGACTGTCCGAACCAATATATATCAGCGTTTATTTGCCCGTTAGGTCACTTCCAGTGGAAGCGAATATCATTTGGGTTGAATAACGCGCCACTCATCTATCAGCAGATGCTGGAAAACTGCCTCTGGGGCTTTGTGCGTCTCCCGTCCAGCAAGGAAGCACAAGTGAATGCTGACGTTTGGAGTTTCTGGGGATCACGGTTGACCCCTCAGATACGGAAAGTGACATGCGTGAACCATCAGAGAAAATGACAGTATTCCGAAGGAAAATCCCGGCTCCACCTGTGCTGAACCCAGTTCTAGGGCGAAGTTGGTATATTGATGATATTGCGTATAGAGCTGAGACCTGCGAACAGATGTGCATCGATTTGGATCGGCTGTTGTATTGGTTGAGATACTGGGGGATTTCGGTGAGTTTGCCCAAGAGTGAATTTGGTAAGAAGACGATTTTCTACCTGTCTCATGAAACTGGGATTGAATGAATCACAGACAAGCCCAACATCGCAAAAGGGGTACGAGAACTCCCGTTCCCGTCGACGCTAAAAGGGGTTCAGTCATTTTTGGGGAGTCTGAACTGTTACAACAAGTTCATTTAAGACCTCCCGGTTGTGGCCTCTGTCCTCTACGAGCTGATCGATGAGCAGATTCGAGCTGGCCGAGATCTCAGCCGAGCCAAGGCAGCGTTTGAGATTTTGAAGCATAAGATCGTGTCTATCCCACTGCTCAGACACCGCAATAGGGAAAAGCCGTTCGTGATTATCGTTCACGCGAATCCCTGGGTTGTCCGCGCTGTGTTGAGCCAAGAATACGAAGGAATCATCCTCCCAGTTCAGTATACGGAAGAGTGTGCTCCATGATCAAGATCTCAGATACCATCCGGCCGAGAAGGAAATTGTCGCATTGCTCCGAGTGCTCCACATCTTCTGCACCATGTTGTCAGATGGCAAATTGCTGAGACCATACACGCGGTATTCGGTGCTGAAATGGATCTTTCGGTCTCGGTCTTTGAAAGGACGATGTGTATAGTGGACTGCTCGATTAGCCCTGTGGTCTTTGGCGATCCACAGAATCAAGTCCGAGGAGTATGGTTTAACTGCAATCATGGGAGCTGGGATCACTCCACGAGATCAGTTCTTAGCTGCACCATCAAAGCTGAGCAGCCAGCCTTCATAATTAGCCTCGAGCATCTCCAGGCTTATTGGCGGAGCTCGGACTACACGTCCCTTAGCTGGGATGAGATTCTCAGAAATTCTGTCCGCTGCTCCTTAAGAAGGTTTTGATCTGCTAATGGGAATGGAGAAGGACCAGGTGGTCGGTCTCTCACAGCCTTATCGCGCACTCTTCGGCCAAATGCAAAGGACATTCCAGTGTTTCACAATACGCTCGAAAACCCGCGTCAGACTCATGAATCGATGGGGCTTATAATCGATAAGCCTGTTGTCCTTTCCAACACCAAGTAATCGAACAAGTTGTTCGTACAAGTCACCCACAACCTCCACGCTGATAGACAGTCATCGTGCCTTTCTTCAACAATTGAAGCATTTCCGGACTTTTGGATCGAGCAATGTTGCTGGTCATTCCAAATGCCGCCTTCGTCGCAGCGTTTGTCAAGTGAGGCATGCACCACTCCCACGAAAGCTTCAGATTAGATTTCATCATGTGCTGAAATGAAGACCTCCATTGGTAGTAGCACCAAAGAAATCCGCAGTTGTTAGACCAAAGTCGCTGATAATTTGAATTGTCCAACGCTTGAAACGGTCTCGAATACCTACACCACGCTCACCGTACAGCGACTGGAAGTGTCTAGTGCCAAGCAAAACAGAAACAAACTCCCACTCAGCTGTGATGAAGTAAAGTCGCAGTCCAAGAAATTTTGTGCCCGGTTTTCTTGCTGTCCAGAAGTCGGCGACCATAACCAAACTTTTGACACCGAGGAGCCGGTTATCCATGATAAAGCGAATCAGCTGACGCATAGAGCTCGATGACAGAGTGCGTGACTGTTCGTCGGTTGATTACAGCTTCGAAATTGTCTTGGGCGACGACAGCACACAAGAGCTGATACTCCTCCCACTCGCCCATGATAAACGGGAGATTGTTGTGTACGTCCAGCAATGTATGCAGAAGCAAGCTGATACGCTCACAACTTTCTTGGGTTTGTGCGGATGATAAATGCGGGATAAATCTCGTCTCGTGTTCGCTTGCGCGTATCTTCCAGCGCAGTTTTCAGCGAAGTGACTTGGTGAACTTCCTTTAAATACTTTGCCACTCTCAAAGTTTTCCCCCATACAAAAAATGAACGCTCTCATTGGAACGACAGTGCTAACTTGCTAAGCAAATCCAACCGCAAACAGTCAAGTCACTCGCATGCCGAACTCGAACACCCCACTTGCATATGAATGGTCGTTCAGCAGGACCAGGACCAATGAGTTGAAAGCCAGATATTGGTTCATAATTGTCCACAGCAGATTCGACATTAGCAGGAACTCTAGTCGACGTCGGGCGTGTATCGCGTTGATGCATAGTAGATTTTCGCGGTGTTGGAACCCCGACACTATCGTCTCGTTGAATGCTCCCATTTACGTCAACTTGTCGTGTTTGTGGATTGCGTTGCGTGGTAATTGGATCACTTGAAGCGTTACCCACGTTTCCGGCTGTGCTCACCGACAGTAGTGTTAGCAGTACACCACTTTCTGTCGGCTGCTGAGATACCGTCATCGACGGTATAACTCTTGATGCCACAGTCATTTCCAACTGTATCGAAGCTTGAGAATCAGCCCCAACATTTAATGTGCCGTACATCGGATGCTGGTAAACGCTAGACGCAATGGACTGGCTTCAAACTTGATCATTAGCCGATATTGGCATGCCTAGTGGGACCGACGACACAAGGCGACGCCGTTGGGCAGCCTGGCACCCAGTTGGCTGATCCCTGCCAATGGCCGTCAATGCGGAGTGGCAGTGAACCAGGTGGGGTTGAAGGTGTCATAGTCGGAGCTGCAATCACGATCTTGAAATCAGCGTCGCACTGCAGGTAGCAAATAGTGTTGTTGTCGTTGCTGGTGTTTGGGAGTGCATGCGGAAGTGATCGAATCGCAAAGTGAGAAGCAAGACATTCGTCGCCTTCTGCACAAGTCAGTATCAACACCTGTATGAGCTGTTCTAGAGCCTTTCACTGGTGAAAGACGCTTGGGTTCTCTCACGCCAACGAAAGGCGCATGTATCCTATCAAAGGTGAAAGCCTACGGCTTTAAGGAGAGGAAAGCCGCGAGGGTATCCTCAATTATTCTCCAATAGCAAGCCGAGAAAGCGAGCTTTAAGGGGAACCATCGCAAACATGGTTGTTCAGGAGAGCTCCGCAATGTACCTGAAAAACCTGAACTGGCCAAACTGCGTCACTGGTTCGCAAGGTTTTTCAAAGGAACACGAAAAATGATAACTTCAGGTTCGCACGAAAGGGTTTTCGTAACCGAGAACCAACAACTACGAGTTTCGCGCTTCGGGTTGCTTTGTCAGTTATATCACGCTGGGTAATTCTCCCAGTTGTGAATCCATTGCTGAATGCTCGGCGGGGCTACTTACTCCACGTTCGAGGCCACAGCAATGCAAAAACGCGAGTGAGCCCGACCACCCAACTGCCTAGATTATAGGATATTTCGTGTGTAGCACTTTTGCAGTCAGTTGGGAAAGCGTGATGCATTTGCGGTCAGTTGGGAAAAGTTTTTTTGCGGTCAGTAATCGAAGAGTTCACAAAAGCCGATCCCAACGAAGATAGCCAATCACAAGGGGATTCAAAATACTTGAACAAAGTATGGGCTGATTTATCGCCCCAAGTCTTTGAGAAATCTCGAGGTTTTAAAATTGGCCGGCTTCGGCGGGCTTCTAACAATCAATCCTGCCCACCCGCCCCCAGGATGAACAGCGCGCCCTACGCTCGTCGGCAGGACACGAACAACCTCCTTGCCGCTGCAGATGACACGCCGCCCGCTCCGGCCGCTCCTGCTGACGTGCGACTGAAAGCTGCTCTCAAACCCGGCAGGGTTGGTGGGATGCTGATTTTGGTCGCCGAAAGGTGTGTCCGTGATGGTGCTTGCGGGCTAGCTGCTAACGGTACGCGGTAGACCTTTGTGCTATTGCTACGCGTGCGTGGATGCTTGTACTCACCCGTATGTTGCTGTTTGTGTATTTTCTGTGCGATATCGATGGTGGGTGCATGAGTACCTCGCTATCAATGGTCCAGTTGTGCGAATAGGAATGCGTTAAAGCGTGGATACAAGCCGAGTGCCCTACAACTTCAAGTCATTTTGCTTCCATTGGCGGCTGTCTGATGTAAAGCGATCGATGATGGCAGCGTTGCTATTGCGAGTGATGAAGGCCGAGCAGAGTGCGTCATACGCAGGGCGATAATCTACACGCAGATTTCCCCAGCGCTTCCACAGCAAGCCTACCGTTCTCGATTGGCCCTTTCCGTCGATGTTGCCAAGCGCCGCGTTCGTCTTCGTGTCCAAGTCCTCCGTTAGCGTCCACACCGCTTGCTTCCACAGTCGATACGCGACATCATCGCGATCAAAAGGTGCTGAAGGTACGTCGATATCCCTGTCAGCTGCGATGATCATGTATGCATAGGAAAAATGGAATCTTACTCACAGAGAAGGCTCACGGAGGGCCCCGAGGGCGCCTCCAGGAGCGCATGCATGTCGTAGCTAGTCCTATTTACTTGTCTACCAGGGTACGCACCCGGTACAACCCCTGGCATCTGCCTACCATGCGCGTCCTGGCCGCTCAAGGCAGCTCGCGCATGGTGGCTTGCTGCATAGGCCACTGGCGTACCTGGCCAGCACGCCCGCATGATGACGGCCTGACACCGAGTTCCTCTGTCTTTAGTCCAAGTAGGTGACAAGACCGGAAGCGCAGCGCCAAGACGAGCTTGGATAATTCAGTGAGAAATGGTATACATGTACCGGTAGGCACGAGTGGCGATCATCTAACGCCCTCTCGTGGGGTTGTGCACACCGAGCAGAGGAGAGCAGTCATTTTTGGAGTCACCATCCTTTGATCACAAGGTACTGTAACAGATCACATCAGTACCTATAATACAGTAACCGCCCTCACTTCCGGCACCGTGCTCTCCCGATACCCGAGAAAGACTGATAGATTTTGCTTTATGGCTTTATAGAGGGTTCGCTTACATTCAAACTGCGAAGGCGGGAAAATGACCTGGACCTCGACGTGGGACCTCGGCATTTCGCAAGCATCGTCGACACCAAGAAGATCACGTAGACAGCGGGGCGTTGGATGACCATCGAGCGAAGAAAAAAACCATCGCCCAGTCCAGGAGGTGTCCAAGCCTGACGCAAGGGGAGCTAGCCGCCTGGGCAAAAGCTACATTCTCGC
>LGTU01000885.1:0-16110 GCA_001314425.1 Phytophthora pluvialis | reverse complement strand
CTCAGGGGCGCGTACAGCCTGAGAAGGCAGCGTGCTACCTGAGCGGCCGAGCACCCAACCCAGATGACTCGGCCCAACCTGAATGCCCGACCACCTGAATGATCGACAACCCGAATGACGCTGTACCCATGTGGATTTCTGCCAATGGCTAATGGTTCAGCGACGTACCCAGTCAGTGAAGTGAGCGACGGAAAGGACAGTCCGGAGCATGACTTACCTGGAGTATGGAGCCGCAAGCGAGACCGCCGTCGAGAGGTCGACGGTGCTTCCGATCCTGAGATCCCAGGCTACGCCTGACCTGCCACTGCTGTAATCAAGTGATGTGCGTACCCCGAAGTGAAGCTCGACGTGACTGCCCAAGTATACTAAGACCAAGTCAACCCGAAGCGAGTGTACATTCACGACAAAGGAGACCGCCAATATTCCAGAGACCCAAGATGAAGAAAGAAAAGATGATAGCTAGTAAGATTAAATTAGAGTTTGTTTTGCGTTGTGAAGCACAANTTGTGAATCACAAGTGAGTCGGGTTCGTGTAGCCCCAGGGGACTCAGTGCCGGAGACGCATCTCGCCAAGGAAGCCCGCGACTAGGAGTGACTGCCTGAGGGATTGATACCCAGGAGACCCAGCGACAGCGGACGACTAAGGCCACACAGGAGGCGAGACCGCATGAAAGCTCTCGACAAGTTTCAAGTCAATTCAGGTGAGGACCGGTTCCTCGCGCATCGGAGTGATCCACCTGTTTCATTTGCCAAGTTGGGCGTTGCTTCCGAGTGGCGACCCATTTCATATTCATCCCTGCGATTTTAGGAGGTAGTAGCGATCATCCCTAGGGTCTGATTGTAGATTGCTGTGTGTTAGGAAGGTATTTGTATTGATTTCCCTAGTTTATTCGAGGGTGGTGCGCGTTGGGCAACCCAAATTAACCTGTATTCGGGACTGCAACCTAAATTGACAGGCTGCATATTCTGCGTACAAATTCTGCATTTGTATTAGGTTATCTGGAGAAGGTCTTTGCTCGTGATCTCTCTCCATCCAGGACTCCAAAGACAAGTAGTGTCTGAAGTTCTCTGTATTTTCACTGTATCCTATTGATTGCACCCAATCGGTTGAAGTCCGGTCCACCGAAGACAAACGACACCTATAGGAATTGCACAAGGTCACACCCCGACCCGATTCAGGCAACAGTTGCGTGATTTGGGTTTTCTCAAGCCGTTCTGTCCCGGAACGCCAGTTTGTGGGACGCGCGCTATACACCCGGACGATAAAAGGCGTTCACCCGCCTCGCCTCAGATAGCAGGTTGAGCGACGAGCACGCTGCCGAAGGAGACCCACACGAGCACACCGCCAAGGCAAACAACCACGTAGAATGCCCTGGCATGGAACAGACACAGTTCCCTTTGCCGGAAGCGTTCCAAGCGTACGTCGAGGAGTATCAGAAGCGAACGTTCCAGGTAGATCAACATGCATTTAAGCCTGTTGAAGTCGATCCTTTCAGTGTTCTAACGTGCTCCGACGTACTATGTAGGTATTCCGTGGTCGGACCAACACGAGCGTGGCAGATCGGAATAAGAGGATCGAGCACGCTCAGAACTCTACATCCGTCCTAACCCCCAAAGAGTTGAAGTTTACGCGAAGACTCTGATCTGTACGCATAGTGGCACGTACAGTTACCGTGGTAAAGGCAAACTCCCACGGCAAGAAGCTCGATCGATAAACTGCAAGGCCCGTGTGGGTCGGTGGCAGTCGGGTGTTCGGTACTGTGATGGGGTGTCACACAAGCACGCTGCACAGAGGAAGTGTGTGTTTCGGAGTGTATACCAACTCCAAGTGAACGGCAGTTCACTTAGTCCCCGGTCTTGAGGGACTGTTTGCCAAGAAGAAGGTAGATTGAAGACTAATTATATTTAAGTACGAGTCCAGTTTGTCCTGCAATACAAACTGTACAATACCTATAGTAAAACCTTTATAAATGCCTCAGAGCCATGATTGAGTGGCTCTCAGGACCCTTGGTCACTGTTCTCATTTCAGTGACATATGTAGCCTTGTTCAAAGTGATATCATCCCTTTCGGGAGGGTAACCTTGTTACCCGAATGTAACCCCGTTACATCATCCCCCCACTTAGGTTCGATTTACATATCGATCAATCAAAGTGGAGGCCGTTGGAGCGCTCACATTTTGCGCTCCCAGTCGAATTATGTCGACAAGCTGCGGACGAACACCGTGCAGCTTCCAGAGAACCGAGGACGCTTGCGCGTTCTTCCAAGCCCCCCAGCCAGGTCTCCACTCGACCCCGGAAGCACGCCCCGTAAGGGAAGCTCAGGTGGCGCCTCGGCGACCACCAGGTCCAAGTCTAAGGCTGCGAAGCCGAGGACTAAACGAGCTAAGCCTCGCGGCAAAGCTCAGGCATTGGATGATGCCGTTGCCGACACTGCTGCAACACTTGCAGCGTCTGACGCGACCGCCACGACGAAGGACTCTAACCCTCGTCGGCGTCGTTCGCCTTCAGTGCCTCCGAACACTCATGAGAACCCACGGTTCGTTCACACGTTTAGGAGTCGGTCTTCACCGTTGGCGCGAAGGATAAGGTCCAGAGCCCCAAAGAGTCGGCAAGAATGATTAATCGTGGGTAAGCGGCAACATAACCATCTTACTCCATAATACAAATACCGACTACAAACCTCGAGAAGCGTAGCATGTTACCCGAGTAGCTGATGATGAAGCTTGGTCGCCCTGATTTGGACGGTCAGCTCCCGTCTGACGATTTTGGGCGTAATTTCACCTCTCTCTAATTGCGCCCTCCGACTTCATCATCGATACGTTTGGTACGGAGGACACGGCCCATTGTTTGGACCAGCCGTAATGGCACCACAAAGTTGTAGTTGAACTCGGTAACGCAGGTACGCTCTTTGATACACTTCGGCTCCCGTCCTTCTAAAAAAACTGGTCCGTCATTTTTACTGGGAACGCATTGAAAGCTGCACTCACCAGCTTCATACCTGGATGCATTGGTTCCACCGAACCAACTCCTCTAACGTGATGGGAGTTGATGGCCAGGTTTGAACCGCAAAACGATTATTTTATTGCCGAGGCGACTTTGCTTCAGCTTCTTCTGGGAGCCTTTTCGCGTATGTGGAGCCGGAAACTGTACGATAGCAACACTGTTATTGGAAGCGGATGTGGAGCTGTAGACACTTGGATTGATCCGAGGTTGCTGTTGGTCTTCTCCGCTGTCGGGGTGACGATTTCAACTGATTGGTTGTTAGGTGCACTGTCATCTGGACTGTTGTTTTGAGCAGAGGAAAAATTGTTGTGGTACCGTCGATCTCCTGTCTGACAACGCCCATTCGACTTGTCTTGAGGCTGGGCGTGCTCTTGAATATCTTGAATTGTACCCATTTCTTGGAATAGGCAGCAGCCTACCTCCTCCGTATCAAACACGTCGTCTGCGGTTGTTGACGGCGTCTGTCTCGAGTTGCGTGCAAAAGCTTGATGCTATGCGCTTTAGCTCCGTGATTCGTTGGTAGAACTCTGTGCGAGCATCAATCATGCTCTCTAGCGTGTTCAGCACGTCAGGCCGAATATCAGCAGAGGCTGACCCCAAATAGGAACTAGCGATTTCAGGACTCGTTCTGTGATTGTGAGCTCGGGTCTGCATGGAAACATCTTAGCGTCAATGTGAAAGCATTGATTGCAACCAATCGGTAGTACTAGAGTACGTACCTCGCTCTTCACAATAATCGCCCACTCTCCAGCCACATGTGTCACTGCCGCTGTAAAATGGACTGGACAACCGACATAGCGGAAGGAGTGTTTCCTCTGACCCTTGGACCTTGACTTTTGGTATGGGTACACCGAAATGTCCGAAAAAACCAGTTGAAGGGAACAGGAATAGGGAAGTCGGTCGTTCTACAAGCGATAATCAAAGTAATTATGTCAGTAATGATGGTATAATCAAATGCAAGCGCGTATTGTTTGCGTACTTGTTGTAAGTCACGTCCTCCGGGAATCTCGCGCACGAAAATTAACGTGATTGGCAGCCTCGTAGCTAACCAGTGCATCCAAAATGGGCTGCCAGCCCGGGATTTTACGCAGTGGAAATTGGGACAATGCGTTGGAGACAAGTTCAGCATTTGTTTCCATGCTAACCCGTTTAGCCCAGGTACTACTTCGTCACTGGCGAGGAAGACGGTCATTCGTGATCGCTTTACATATGCGTACGCTTGAAACATATATACCAGCAAATATAGTCACATCAAAGAGCGCCAGACGAGGCAATCAACAAAACAGAAAGCCACAGGCAATAGTACGCGTATGTAGTACCTGGTGTAGCTTGCACTGTTTTACTCGAGTTAGACTATTTATCACGTTTTGCCTTGAGCATGGGCTGTGTATATACAAGTAGGCGTTTTCGTCCAGATGAACCAGCTAAATAGGAATACCCGTTAGTTCAGCATAGGTAGAAGCGGCTAGTATCTAGGAAAATCTTACATTCAGAAGCGCAATCGCAGAATGAAATCTCTAGCTCGAAATCGGCTTCATTTCCGTCGCTACCACTGGCCGCCAACATGAGATTGTTATCATCTTCAGCGCAACTAGACAAATAAATGCATTCGTCCTCGCGAATACCGCGGTGGTCTGTATCGCTGGCACAATCAGTACCGACACTTGCCGAACAGAGTGTCCCTACAGCACCTTGTGTAGCACCTTCTGGGGCAGGCTTCTTTCTTCACATGGTTGCTAAATGTGCGCGGAACTGCAAACTGTGATCTGCTTTGTAACAACCTTTGCAGCCAACCATAAAAAACGGAGGCGTTATTTTACAAATGTATAGTTTATTTCATGTACACTACATGTACATTCTTATGGCGCTTTAAGAATATTTAACCCTCCTGTCGAAGCGTTGTATTAAATGGAAGTAACGACTTCGCATCAGGAGCAGCCGGGAAGGTAAAAGGGGCGTCAAGGCAGTTGTATTTGGTCATATAATGGTTGTGAAGATAGTGAAGTAGGATGGGATAGGACTTAACCATGAATCAGAACTGAATTGGCATTGGACCGCACAAGTACCTCGCCTTCGTGAAGACATGGGAACTACATTGGCCCTGGAAGATGTTAGCGAAGCAGGCGTAGTAGATTTAGCGTGGGCTGTGATAACTGGATAATACATTGGCCAAATCATACCACCTAGTGATCGACCCTTCCAGTGCTGATCCCAGATCGACTGGAATTAATACTTGGCCGAGCGATCTCTCAGTATCTCGACAATCCAAGATCCCGCTATAGGAAGCGGCAAGTACAGGGAAAGGGTAGGAGACAACACCACGCAAGGCAACTACACTGCCGGATCGCATATCCAGGCCGACAGATCTGAGGTTGATAGTCACTCAGGATCTGGATCAACGACAGGATGCAGAGCGAACACTTCTGCGCTGCTCCACCCCATCCCCGCGTCTCGCCAAGGCGTTTAAGCCTTCAACACATGGACTCCTCGCAGGTACCAAGAGGGCAAGATTCAGCAAGAGGGCAAGATTCAGCCCTACCGACGAGTACAGAAGGTGACCAGTTCAGCGCGATCACCGATCATCGGGGGACCCCCTCCGTTAGTCGGTGTCTGGGCAGCAGTTGGGAATTCGGATTTGGCAATCTCGCAGGTTTTGCTGATCCCACTACACCACAAAAACATTGACACGGAAGAAAGACTGCATGTTTGCGAGAATATCATACTGCATTTTCGCAGCCCGATACATAACCTGAAGCAACAGCAGGCGAAAATCTTCGAGACAAACTTAAGCAGTGGTACACCTGTCGATATCTTTAGATGCCAAATTGACTTCATACATTGTCCTAATTGTCACTCGACTGCGTCGATGCCTGGAAAACTACAAGAAACACTCTCAGCAGCGCCATATGTTCAGAATGCTGATGACGGCGCTCTCTCATTTCTTCTTCTTGCAGCTCCTTAACTTGGGCTAGAGTGGCCTCCGATCGCTCCACCAGCACATTGCGCAGCTGGTCGTATTTGTCGGCGCGCTTCCGCTTTTTTTCTTTTTCTGCCTGAATTGTAAGGGTCTCGCTCAGCTGCATCCCGTTCGTTATCATCGACAAACGGCGTGCAAATTTCGGCAGCTTCTTCATCCCCGACAACAAGCCGCGGAGATTGAGGACAGCAGAGCCGTGCCCACTTGATCAGCTGATCAGCTGATCAAAAAAAACCTGGCTGATGTTGAGGTTTCTGATTCGATGAAATTCTCTAATAACATATAAAAAATGAAGAAAATAAGCAGTTAACAGAGTAACAGCACTACATACAAATCGAAGTATCGTACCTCAGCTCTTTCTTTTCTTCCTTTGGCAAGTCAAACCACCCTGGGTTGCCTGTGCTCCGTTGAATTACGTTTGCGTTGAAGTCACAGATGAACCGACACATGTCTTTTAAGGCCTGAAGCTTATCCTCGATCGCCTTCTTCAAGCGCTGGGTCGACACGACAGCAGCTTTTTACGCTGTAAAGATACGCTCGTTAAACATGCCTGTTTTCTCGTCTTCCCACGTCCACTTGTGTCGACATCGCGCCAAGCATGCATTAACGCCAAGGTTGTATCCTCCGTCTAGTTACGTTTGCGATTGTCGGTCTGCAAAGGTTGCTCAAGTGAAGCTTTAGGGTTGCCTTCCTGTCGAGTGTCGTCTTCTCTATCCATATTTTAGAGTAGCTTGGTGCAGAGAGAGAGGGGGGGGTGACGGTGAAATGTATTCGATCTCACAAGTTTTACGTTTCAGGGACGCAAAGAGGTTCCTCAAGCTCAGTCACTATAATGGGGTTTCTAGGAACGTTGCTGCCGTTTTCAGATTAAAAAAATGTAATGCTGAAGACGATTTCTCCCTAAACCCGGAAGAATGCCATAAACAGTTCCAGTTTTCAGGCTCCAGGCGTTTGTTGAAAAGGGCCGCTGATTGGTCGAAAGTAGGAAGCCAGACCCATTTTGATCTATCAGCAGTCGGCCTGTATTTGAGTGGCTCACATTAGGCTAGGGACCCTAATACTAAAACAGAGTTAAATTTTCCCAGACTAAATATTTGGCTCAGTCTTCTGAGCCTTCTGCAAGCTTCCTCATCGCAACGTGTAAGCTAGTGACGGTAACCACCTAGCCCGTTACTTCACCACCAATAGCTGCACTCGAACGCATCGACGCGTACCTCAGTCCCGGTAGATTGAACTTGCCTGTCAGAGGAGGCTGTAACACGGCGAATGGGGCTGCCACCACCAATGAATCACAGGGGTGTCTACTATCTGCCGGAAATGTACGTGCCCACCCCCTCCTCACTCAGCATTAGTATGGGAGGCGGGGATGGGCACGCACATTTCTGTCAGATGATAGACAGCAGATACCAGTCCCCATGCACTGTGTATATCTTCCGTGTACACTTTTATGAGAAATTTGCCCGTGAGACGTTGAAGTTGACTCTTTGTGTGATGTGGCGTACCATTATATGTGTGCAAGGTGTGTGGCGGACCATACTAAGCCCAAATCGTCTTCGTTATCATTTAAATTTTGTATGGATTATCGGTAGAAAACCTGTTTTGGACGGTACCGGTTTAAAAAAAACGGTGTCTGCTAGAAGCTGTGTGGCGCATCGAGTGATTCTCATACCGTATCGTCTTAATCCTTGGCGACAAGGCACGGACACAGTGTGTCACGATTCGGCGGTACAAATCGTAAGATTAATTAGCAACTCAGTGCCGATTTATGTGCAGTTATAGTCAAACGCAACGAACGGGTCTGGAGTAATAGCATGTTGTCATCTCAGTTCACTCGGTTCGCAAAATGAAATTCTAAGAACTTCACTGACAAATCAGCATTCCACCACGCAGTTTTGTTGCCGTAAATTACACATGGATATTTTTCTTGAAGCATTTTCACTTCACGCCACACCGTTGTGCCAAACCCATCGCGAAGCTTATTGTTGTCATTTTGCTTGTCGATCGTCGTGGCAGGCGAACTCTTAAACAAAATGAACGGATCCATTTGTTGCCATAAGAGTCCCCAAGAAGCATGACTGTTGCTCGTTGCTTGTCTTTATTTGCGCAGCGAATCCACACCGTTTTAGAGCCCTTAGTGTCGATAGTTTGGTTTGGTACGTATTAACCCTTTCGCGAGTCACATGTGTAAACTATAGTATACAAAGTTACATGAATTCAAACGAAAAGGGCGCACCATGCGCCTTTTTAGGACAGGACACGCATACAAATCACACTCGATGCATTGCTAACTGCTAGATAGCAACGTAAAAGGGCGCATGGAGCGCCCTTTTAGGTCGCATTCTGATTGGATAATGAGGCTGCTTGATGCCCGATAACAGCTTGTGTGCCTCTGATTGGACAATGACAATTCAAACGGCGTTCCCGACGCGGTAAATTATGCCGTAATGAAAAATAGTTTGCCAATCACTTACCACTCAAACCCATTTATGAACGATGACGCGCCAGCGTTGGCGGCATGATGATGCCCGTTCACGTGCGCGTGATGGCGCGGCGGCTTTCGTGCCATTATCTAATGGAATGAAATGAAATGATATGTAATGGCGCGAAAGCCCTAGGCGCGCATCGGCTCCCTCTAACCTGCCCGCGTCTTTCCCAACGCTTAGCTGCGCACGTAAATCTATAAGCATGTGCCTCTTGCACGGATTAGCGTTGTCAAGCAGGCTGTTCACCATTGCCCAAGCCACTTTGCTACTCAGCGCGTATCGCGCGTTTCTGCCTTTACCTACGGCAGTTTCGAATGTGTGCATTGATGCTGGTATTTGTATATGACAGAGAAAATCAGTATAGCATGATTTGTCGCCAAAATTTGCCGCCCATGTTTGGTTGGCTAATGTGAACCTCATTTAATTTAATAATGTCTACAACATAATAACTATAAAATGTGTTGATTGGTAGACGAGTACTACTAAAGTACCTTCATATATTAGAACGACGTGACGACGCATTGGAGCCCCCGCTTAAGCCTCACAATCAAAAATAGAGGGAATGGCGCAGCCGGCTGATGGTGGAGGCAAGCGGGGACATGAAGCGACTGCATCGTCAGTTACCAGGAAGCGTCGCCGCCTCTCTCGGACTTCTAACCGCGACACAAGTTCTACAGATACAGCGAGGAGTCTGGGGGACACAAGTTCGTTTCGACAGACGTGGGCAAGACTGATAAAAGCAGGTTGGACTTCCAGGCCACCGTCAGGTCGAAGTCTCGACCCTCGATATATATACATTCGGCCTGAAGGGGACATCCGTGGCGAGGAGGGGACTGTTTTCCTGCTGGGGGAGCTAGCTGTTCTACGCTTCGTCGCCACTGGGCTTGAAGATGACGAGGTCGCTGCGTCAGGTAAGGTAGCGGCGCTTGCGCCGGACATACTAACAACCGGTGTGAGCTGTTGGTGTAGCAGTCAGCGAGCGTGCTGGTGGTGGTGGGTCTGGCGTCAGTATAGCCGGATATATTGGCGGTGTCGGTGGTGTCGGCGCAGTCCCCGCTCCAGCTCGAGGCGGATGCCGCGGTGGTCGTGGCAGCCGTGTACAACGAGGCGAGCAGGGACAATGTGGCGGCCGTGGTGCTGGTCTTGCAAGAAGCAAGATCACAGCGACAGGTATGGTAGCGGGGCTCGTGTCCTCGTGGTGCTTGCGGGTGAGACTGATTAATGATATGTTGCGCGTGTTGTTGGTGTAAGAGGTGGCGAGTATGTTGGTGGTGGAGCCCCTGACGTCGGGGGTGGGGGGTGACGCAGCTCCAGCACCAGTTCGACGCGGGGGCAGTGGTGATGTAATTGGTAACTCCCGGTCTGGGTACAGTGTACTCGGTGGACTTGGAGCTCGCAGTGGTGGTGGCAGCTGATAGAAGTTCGATTGTGGTCTCACCGCAGCAGGTTGCGGCGGCACCAGTGTCTAGAACCCCGGACACCAATTCAACGGGAGCAACGGGAACTCCGACTCGAACGCCTACCGTCCTGCTGCAGAACGTTTACGTTGCCAAGCTAGTGGCATTTGCACCGGACAAGGAACCGTGGATGAAGGCCAAAGTATACAGATCAGTTGGGACTGCGTACATCATTGGACGAGTGTATCGCTACGTCAAGAAAGGCAAGCAGGCTAAACTCTTCCAGGTGCGATGGCTGAACAGCCAGTTTCAAAGTACAGTGGAGCAGCTCAGCTTGGGTCTGATCCAGCTTGGTATCAAGAACTACGCCACTCTCACGCGGGTGGCTAAACCAGACTGGCGGGTGTTGGTGCAACCAGACCCATCCGATGAGATCGATGTCGAGGATGACACATCTGATCTCGAGACTGCAGAGACATACGAGGCATTGGATCCAACTGATGTGCTTCTGATAAGTCTAGCAGAAGTCGAAGCTATACGGAACATGCGCTTTATGCCATCCAGACAGCTCGATGCACCGCCATACCTATACCAGCACGCCGACGGCTCAACCGGGACTATCTTGCGCCCCGAGTACAAACATGTATTTAAGCATTCAGCTTCATCGAGTGTTTTCGCGTACACATCCCGCTGTACGTTTGGCGCCAAATGGTCCATGAAACCAACAAGTACGCAGTGGTCAAGAGCATTCGAACGACTCCGTTCACTCTTCATAAACTTATGACATTCTTGGGCATAATGTTCTTCATGGCCATGAATGACAAAGGCGAGTACGCGGACTATTGGGGTCCACAGCCTGAAGTTTTCATTTTTGGCGGAACTACGACTTCTCTAGACGGCATCATGACTCTCAGTCGGTTCAAGTTACTTCGACGATGCCTCAGTTTCAATGCATCGCCTACCACGTTGGATCTAGACCCAGCAGCACGGATTCGGCCACTCTTGAACTTACTCAAAATTACCGGCGGGCAGTATGTGCATGAAGGGCGGAATGTTGCCTTAGATGAAACCAGCGTCGCCTGCCGTTCACGACAAGACCGTCACATGATCGTCTACCATCCTATAAAGCCTACTGGTAAATACCACTTTCGGCTTTACATGATTTGCTGCTCAACGACGTGGATAGCGCTTAACTATAAGCTTCACTGCAACAAGAGTGATATTCTTGAGCGTCTGAGCGGCGTCGTTGGACAAGAAGAGGCTCAACAGCTGCGTGAAGAGTTTGAGTCTGTATCGAAGATTAGACAGCACGTGTTGGAGGCGATGCGGCCACTGTTTGGATTGAACCGGATTGTCAATATGGACAATTACTACACGTCCGTTCAGTTCCTGCAAGAGCTTCGACTCAAGGGTCTATATTGCCGTGGCACCATTCGTGCGAACAGCAAGCATGATCCGTCCCACACAATACTGCACAAGGAGGATTGCTCACGTGGGGACTACCAGCAGGCAGTCTCACACGATCACAGCATGCTAGCTGCGTCATGGTGTGACGGCAATGTGGTAAATGTGGTGACCAATCCAGATTCGTCGGCTATCACAAGTGTGACTCGAATGGTCGGCGGAGAAAACAAGTCGTTTCCAGCTCCTGTCTGCATCTCGCAGTACTACGCCAACATGCAGGGTGTGGACAGGCTTGACCAGATTCGAGGGCGTTTCTCTATTACAGACGGACACTCCTATAAAAGGTGGCACAAAAAGCTGGCATTAGCGCTGATCGACGTCGCTAGATCAAACGCATACCTTACGCGTCGTTTGATAAAACCAGAGACGACCACACGTGATCGTCACAGGAAGTTCGTCATGGAGCTAGTTGGAGAGCTCATTAATGGACAGTGGTCTGAGGCGCCAAGCGACGGGCAAATACTATACACAAGAGGAGCACTAGAGGAAGGTGATGCTCAGGAGATTTCCACACCTTCATTGCAGCGATCGGAAGTCTCAAGAAGATTGCCTGAGACACCGTGTCCTTCCGTTGCATCCCGGCATCTATTTGCAGAAGAAAAAACAGAAAGAGACGTCGCTGCATTATTTGCCGGTGGGAGGAGAGATATCCTACTGAAGTTACAAGTTACTGCGTGACTCATGAAGTGTGCTTGTGTCGGGTAGTGCACGTTCAGCTCGCCAAGCCCTGGATGTGCCCTTCTCTCACTTTGACGTACTGGGAGAAGTTTCATCAATTTTACCAACCAAGTCAACTTTTTACAGACAAAGAGAACGTGCGCCATCATTCAAATCTTGCTAAGCTACGCCAAGAGGCTGCTTCAGAACCTATCAATGTAGCTACATGGCCGGATGTAGCTCGCCAAATTCAGATGTGATCATCGCGCTCGCGGACACAAGGCAGAACCCAGATGAGAAGGAGAGCTTGTTTTGTGTGTGTGTTTTCACAGTGCTAGCGCCACACACGGACCGTGTGCCAGGCGTAGACCAAACCGCGCCACACATGGAGCTCACAGACACGGCGGCGCTCACGGACATGGTGTAGCACTCACGGGCGTCATGGCGGGGCGCTCACGGACTTGACGGCACGTATGCCTCGACGGCGGCGCTCACGGACTAGGCGGCGATCATGGACGTGGTGGCGGCGCTCCCAGACATAGACATGGAGATAGGCAGGAGGGGAATAAGAGATCTGGCCGACCAGCTGGAGACGCTGAAGAATAGATCGCACGTACATTTATTTTCGTTTGTGGTAGATGTAAACCGGATGCAGCGATAACTTCCAGCTACACAACACCTTTACTTCACGCACCAACTTCCAGTAACAGCAAAATGGTTCGGACCACGTTGGGCGATGCCTTGGGCAGAAGCGTGATGTTGCTGCGATTATTCTGGCTCGTGTCATTGCGCTGAGTTCTCGAGAGACAACCAGCTTTGCATCTTCTTCGAAAAGAAAAATGTTGGCAAACACTACAGTTGCTTCGCACATTGGCGACTGAAAAGAAATTGTAGCATCTCGCACATCTGACGCCTTTAGGACTACCTTACTAAGGCGCGGAAGCCGTTCGACATGTCGTTGAATACACGCTTGTCCCAGCGGTGATAGCTTGGGTCGAAGTTCGATGCCAACGCAGGCACTGGCGTCTGTCGAAAGCGCGACTTGAGCTAGCAAGTTGCCGACGCCAGCTCCAACATTAAGGAAAATATCATTGTCGCCCACAGGGCTGATTGCCTCGATCAACACAGCCATTCCAGAAGGCAGAACCTCGCCCGCATTGTCGTGCGTACGGCCCACCGACTGGCCTACATCCTCAGCGCTAACGGCGCCGAAAATCGAAGTAATAGCAAGCTCCACTTCGGGAGCAGTGAACAGCGCATGCCGTCTTGCATGTACATCCATTGCCTATGCGTCACATCAGTCGATGCACTACACCCAGCCTCGACGCTATCGCAGGCATTTCCAGCCCCACAGACAGCAAGGGCCTCACCAGCAGCATGCTCACCACCAGCTACACCAAGAGCACACTCACCAAAAGTTAGTCCACCTGGCTCGCCATCAGCACGACGGCACTAGCGCCGTCACCGTACCTGCCATAACGGTACCGCTGCCTGCAAAGTCAGCACCACGTCCACCACGTTCTCCACGCCCGTCATGTCCTCTACCCCCACCACGTCCACTGCCTCGACCTGGAGCGGGGACTGCGCTGGTGCCACCAACTTCGTCGATATGACTAGCCGCACCGACGTCAGGGCCCCCACCACCAGCACACTCACTGTCTGCTACACCAACAGCACACACAACAAAAATTAGTCTATCTGGCCCGCCGTTAGCATGAAGGCGCGAGCGCCGACACCAGCCTGTCACGGCGACCTCGCTACCTTCAAGAGCAGCAGCACTACTGCCACGTTGTCCACGGTCGCCATGTTCACCGCGGCCTCTTCGCCGCTCACCGCGTTGCTCTCATGCTTTAGGTTGGGAAGCGGGACGCTGGGCCGATGAAATGATAGGGGGGGGCTGCCGATCAACCTGCCGTACGTCCGTTTTAGGCTGTCCAAGCGCAATCGGAGCTGGGTAGCCGTTCGGTTTGAACGCATTCGTCGCGCTCGAACTGGTACGCTATGTGCACTTGACTTTTGTCCTCCCAGTCTTGAAAGTCTGTCCTCATTGGTGCCCAACAGCGCTGTTTGTGGTGGCATTGGGGAGTGATAGGAGTGCATGTATCTTAGGTGTTGTATAGGGACAGCGGATGGCAGCGAAAGCAGGTAAAAATCAGTGAGGTCCGTTTTCGTACGCTAGATTATGACGCGACGGGATTCAAGATCCGTTTTATGGTCATAGATTATGTCTTCGATGCAGTAAATAACCGTCTTTCGGCCAAAATTACACCCAGCCCTTGCCAAGCAGCCATTGTGATTGGTAGTAACAAAACATGGTAGAGAAAAAGCTAAAAGGGCGCACCATGCGCCCTTTAAGACAGCTGCTTTCGCACCGTGATTTGTGAATACCCTTAAAGGGCGAGGAATGCGCCCTCCCACCGCGAAAGGGTAAAAAAAACACAGCTAAGAAATAGTTTAAGGTAAATGATCGATTAGGGGCCGCATACCAATTAGGGGCCACTCTCATTTGACCAATAATATCGTCTCAATTTGGTATTGTCCAATGTAATTGGCCATTTTATAAGATACCATGGGAGATACGTTTTAAATATCTTAGTGAAACCAAGGCAAAAACATGGCCCCTAATTGGCAGGAGATCCATTTCGGATGTTTTTTTTTTCAATCGGGCTTGCTGCATTCATTTTCGTTGGTCAGCCCTCACACAAATTTGCCCAAAATACTTCCAATATCGCCAGCTGTCCATCGGCGCACTTGCTACACTCTAGTTTTCAGTGTGTCAATAGCTACAAACTAAAATTTATGGTGCTTTTTCGGCGGCCCCTAATTGACCATTTATCTTATAAAAAAGAAAGCGTGCATCTTTTAGATATCTTGCCTGTTTGGTCCGCGTTAAAAACCTGAACGGAGTTGTGTTCAACTATAGCTCGCAGCACCTCTGCCCGGAATGTTTTCGCGGCTTCAGCAGCATCATCTGGAGTCGTTTGTCCTTGGCGCGGTTTCGTACGAAGCGACAACTTATGGCGGCACATGAAGAGCTGCATCCACGACGGTGATGCCGAAAACTGTTCCTCACTTAGTCCATAATCATCAGCGGTATCTCGAGCATTCAGCTGCTGCATCGTCCTCGAAACTGGCGCATCATCCTTTCGTAGCGTATTAATCCACAGCACTATTTCTTCTTCAGCTCTCTTAGAAAAAGCACCGTTGCCATGCCGCGCTGCCGCAAATTGAGACGACGAAAATGCCCAGTTTCGCAAGTCCCATTAATCTTATCTGCGTTTGCGTGCCACTTACTTATCAATTGCTGCTTCGCCCTGCGCTCTTTTCCTGTAATATCACCGTAGAACTTTTTTCAATGCTTCACGCGCTGTGTGGGCTCTCCCCATGTAGTCGAGCAGCCTCTTCTTGTGCCCACACGCAACGCGCTTGTATTGCTTCCTCTTCTTCTTCACACCCTTGATGGAAGGACCGACCATGCTAAACCCGATGTGACGATAGGTAACGATTTGATCACGACGAAGGCTATAATTAGCAAATCCAAATTGCAGCATCTTTTTTTTCTAGGCATGCCGTTGAAAAAAATGATATGTCGCCAAGGGCTAAGACGACACGATACTGCGAATTTCGTTACAAAACTATCCCAATATAAAGCTAGCACTTCTGAAAAAGGCTTTTTTCTATTAAAAAAAAATCATTCCGGGACCCGGACCTAAGGGCCCGGGGGGGGGTCGCAATTCTCAAGCAGAAAAAGAAATTGGCGCCGAAAATTTGAATAAAAGAAACTACTTCGAAGTAGAAAATGTTTTTTTGCGAACTAAAATAAATGAAAGGACTAAAGAAAGAGAACGAAGAAATGCCCGGCCTCTCCCAACTCGATCTCAACCGGTAGTACTACACGGCGGCTAGTGGAGCTAAGCACAGACAAGCTCAAAGTGTGGTTGGGAGACAGGCTAACGTACCAACATAGCAGCTGTTGCGAGCGAGCGAGTGCAGGGTTCATCAAGACGACAGGGTCGATGTGACGGGCTGTCACACGAGCACGTTGCACAGAGGAAGTGTGGTTTGGAGTTTATACAAACTCCCAGTGAACGATAGTTCACTTAGTCCCTGGCCTGAAGGGGACTGGTAC
>LGTU01000884.1:0-23317 GCA_001314425.1 Phytophthora pluvialis | reverse complement strand
TCGGGCTAACCGGTTCACGGTTAAGAACCGCTATCAAACCGGTTACCCTCAATAGTTCCTTCCAGTTGTTGGAATGGCCGAACTTCATGTCTCCCGTCTGCCAGTTGATGCTTGGGTTGAACTGTACCAGCCACGGATGCCCCAGAATTACATCTTGGTTCGGCGATACCTCCCATTCGATGAGCGAGACGTTTGCAAAGTCTCTGCCCTCGAAGGCCACCTTCTCAAGGCAGCGTTGAGCCGTTCGAGCCGGCGTAATCGAACCGTCGAACCTTTCTGCTGTAATCTTGGCGGCATCGACGAAGTGTTGAGCAAGCCCTGGACGAACTATGTTCTGCCCCGCCCCGCTGTCAGTCAATACCCGAACTCGCTGACCATTCATAACTCCATCGAAGCGAAGGAGACCTCGCTGCAACGCCTCAACGGACACCATGTTCAGCTGCATGCTGTCCAGTACTTCCTCATCTTCTGCTTCGCCCTCCACAATGCGGCGGAAAGAGCTCTGGTTGGTCCAAAATGACATCGATCGTTGCTCAGGTCGAGCCGCACCGCGAGAACGGTTGCGCGCTGGACGCTTACGATACGTCGACAAGCGATGTCCGGGTTCCTTACAGTAGAATCATATGTTACTGCGCACACACTCGTCACGAGACACGAAGCGTGAACTACCGATCTCCATAGGCGTCAGCTCCTCGACGTACTGTGGTGATTGCTGCAGGCGTTGGAGGCCCTGACCTCCACGATGCACATGGTTTCGGCGCGACCCAACAGCATGCGTGCGGTTGTACATGAGTGCAAACAAAATCGCATCCGTCGTGGTCCGGAACTGACGCAGCTTCACCTCTTGACTAATCTCCACTACCAAGCCCTTCTGGAAGTGCATAATCTTGTCAATGTCGGACATGTCTTCCACCTTGCAGATGATATGCCGGAACGCCGAGACGTAGTCTTCAAGGCACGCGAAGGAGTTCTGGCGCAGACGTAGAAGCTGGTCACGTAGATGCTCCTGCCGATCTGGGGTCGTGAACTCGCTTGTTGTCAGCCCCTCGAACTGCTCCACCGAATGCAAGAAATTGCCGTCGTGGGAGACGTACTCGTGGTACCAAGCGGCGGCTGGTCCTTTCAAGTTTGCCACTAAGTGCGACAGAGGGCGTTGCTGCGGCGAGTCCGCGCCGTACTTGATGTTCTTCGATACGAAGTACAACTTGGAGCTGAACATGTAGTCTACGACGTCGTCGTCCTTCATCCCGGAGAACTTCGGCATGGTGATGCCCTCGGATCGCGTGCCCTGCGACGATGAATCGGGCGAAGGCGGTTGCCGCTGCGAGGACACTTGTTGTTGTTGCTGTTGCTGCTGCAGTGTAGCCGCCATCTGACGCTGAAGCTCGGCGGTCTGCGCCATAAACTGCTGCTGCTCGTGCATCATTGCCGCAAGGGAGGCGAACAATTGCTGCATGCTGTCTACATGCTGCATAGCTGGTTCGTCCGTGATTGCGCCTACGCTGACGCGTCGTCAATAGATGGGTGAGGCGCACAAGCTCCTCAACCAAATCAACCAAAGGTTCGCAGACACTCTCTGGAGCGCTGCTTCTGACAATGCCTGATAAGCCACAACGAAGCCAATAGCCGACGATGTACACTTTCCCTGGTACCCGCCCCCCGAAATCTCAGCCCTCTCTTAAACGCCCCTGACGGCGCCAACTAGGAGAGCCGAGTGCGAGGTACCTGGTACTCCTGGGGAGAGCAAACGCCGACTGAGTGAAAGTCGACGAAGAAACCCGAGGAAGAGATACGCACGATTGGTGATTTGTCTCAATTGGCCAATGAGCCGTCGACACGAAGTGATGTGCGACAATGCGTGTCTACACTTCTCCCCCAGAAAAGAAAGGAGAGGGCGCGGCGGAAATGTCGGTCGTCCGTGACGACGAAGCTGGGCTCGACGGACGCGGAGTGCACGCGCGCGGCGTACCCAGCGTTTTGGAGAAGGACGGCGTGCACGACGGCGACGCGGGACGGGACTGGAACTGGGACTGGAACGGTGAGCGGAGAAGAAGCGCGCGTTGAATCGGTAAGTGCTACCAAGTGTAAGGTTCGCTGTTGGGCTTGCTGGTTCGGAGGTAAATCGGAAACTGAATTGATCGGTCTTATCTGTTTGCTGCTGTGCTATCTGTCTACCTAAGCGCACGCTGGCGGTGCGCGTTCTGGAACATGTAGCGGTTGGCTGTGGCTCGACACAGCGAGCCTTGCGCAACCGTCGTGGGTATGCAGGCGACGACTCGTACTCTCTTGTGCGGACTCAACTGATGATGGCGTGTTGTTCTGTTTTTGTGCGTGCAAATCATTACATTTTTCCTGGTGGGATGTTTCCATACATCCTACAGGCATGGGAAAAATTGGGTTCATTGTGGTTACAGGCCAAATGCATGAGGTTCCTTGCTTGAGGAGGAAGGTGCCGAATGGCTACCCCAAATTGAGATATTGGCCTGTAACCGTAATGAAGCGCAAGTTTCTTGCGAGTCTGTGGGACGATGGTCTGGCTTGGTATTGGTCGTGCGGGATGAGCTTAGCGGTTGAGACGGCATGCACTTGTTGGAAGGCCCCATGAAGAAGTATAAATTTTCCGACGGGGGCATGTTGTTGAAGCCGCGTGCTTGTACAGTAATGTCACCGATTTGTTGCAGTATCCCGTGTCGGTGAAGCAACCAGCTGTGTCGATATTTGACTCGCTGCGTATCACCTGGTACCAATTGCATACGAATAACGAGGCATAACTGTTAGTGCAGCGCCCAGTAGTGTGACCCACTGCGAGCTAGTCCACTAGTAGTTGATAGTCCTGAACGTTACGTGTAGCGTCCGGGGTGCCCGCTGGACGCTTGGACACGTGAACGATTACGGTAAAGCGTAAAGTGTCCGACGATATGGCCACTTGCGTGCTTCCCCATTGCGCGATTGAACCATAAGCGAAGCATCCAGGGGCCAGCGGTTTGACCCACTGCGTGCTTGTTCACTATGGCAGGACCGAAAAAGTATACTGTACTTCCACCGACAGTGCGGTCTGGTGTTTCTCCTTTAGTAGCGAGACGCTACCATGGATATCACCTCTCGAAATGATCTGGCGAAATGCATGTGGCCGAGGATGAACACTCGAGTCGTATGCCACCACTAACCAATTCCTGAAATGATCGGGCGACCATCGCCGGCACCTTGTGTTACCAACGCTAAATGGTGATCACTATAAGCGTAGTACACATCGGTGAACGCGCACAGTACAATTCATGTGCGATGGCAACGTGCCAGAAATGTGCGTTTCCAACTTCTTGAAATTATTGAGCCCCCAACGAAGGCTTGGATGGCGACGATGGTGCTCGTCGGCTGTACTGTCTTGATAGCTTGGCGGTAGCCATGCTGACGCGCGAGTTCTTGACTTGGTGCGGGCCGAATACTGCGCCCTGATCGCGTCGTCAGCGCCACAATGAACCACCAGCAGCATCGGTCGAGGCCCGGTGCACTGCCGTTTGCTGCTGGAAACCGACAGACTTTCCAAGAATGGAAGTCTTGTCGGACGATCTCGGTGATCTTGTCGAAGCTGCGGCTGAATATAGCTGATGCATTCCGGACTCCAGGAAATACAAATATCCATCACTCCGGTCGCTACGCTCCATGCACCAGGATATTCACCCAATTGATATACCAACTTTGAACGATCATAACTTTTCATGTACCAGTGTGGTAGATCTCTACACTTTTCAGTAGAAGAATGATCGTTTCCCCAGTCAAAGCGGTATTGGAGCACTCGACCAACATAATATTTCAACATAAAAAGTACATTTACCAGCCAAAACGGTTTTCCGATATTTTTTACCAAGCAAAGTGGTTTCTATGACAGCAATTTACCTAGCTCCATGTCCTCGCTACGCTCCGCACTGAAGATGCTCTTGAAGCAGTGTCGCTCCATGCGCCAGACCAAACGCTGCGTAAGAACCTGCTTGTTCAGCTCCACCGCTTCCTTCAACAGTGACACCCTTTGCGCGGTCAGAGAACCGTAGGCGCCCCGGACAAGAAATTCGTGCCGCTTAGTAGCTAGGTGGGTCTTCATATGCGCTTTCAGCGCGCTGAAGCAACCCTCGATTGCATTGCACATCGGGCTGTACGGCGCTAGGTGCAAGATGACCAGCTTGCTGCTGTTGAGAATACCGTTGGCAACAAGCTGCTCACGCGCCAGTGTCTCCACCTGGCTGTGTGCGGGGGCGTTGTCAGTAACAATGGCAACCTTCTTGCCCATACAGCACTACTTGTACTCGTTCGTGTTCAGGGCGGCCACGAACAGGTCCGCCACGAACCTTGCGTTCTCTTCCATGCGCACGGAGCCGTCGTGGGTGCGCAGTAGCACCAGTTCATTGCCGGGCGACACACCACACTGTACGTGTAGGCTCTTGCCCTTGGATGGCGGGAGCGTCTCCACCGCACGCTCTCCAACCCGCGCCCAGCCCTGGTTGTGGGCGAAGTAGATATTGAAATTTGTCTCGTCATGGTATACAACCATGTCTCCTGCAGAGACGTGCTTGTTTATAGCCTTGGCGAAGGTCATCCTCTTCTCTTTATTGACTGCATTATTCATGGTGGACTTCTCGATGCGGAGCTCTTTGACGGTGTACAGCATACCGTGGAGGGCGCGATGGATAGAGGTGATGCTCATATCCACCGTCATATCGCTCAGCAACCTGTCCCTCATGACAGCCATGGTCATGTCCGCCTGCTCGTCCAAGTATTCTTCGAGCTTGAACATGACCTCGACTGTCATCTTGACGCACGACTGTCTCACGCCGCCACGTGGCTGCTGTTCAATAACGCCCGTCGCGGTGGTGCGACGGGCAGTAGCGACTGACACGGCGTTGGAGGCTGCGACGCCCAGCCAGTCTTGACCGGCCTAGAATGCATCAAGGACGCGCTTCTTGGCGCTGTTACGCTCGTAGGCCTTGGCTTCTCGTGAGATGGGTGGCGGCGTCTGCGGTGAAGGCGTCGGTGATTGAGTCTGCTGGACCATGTGAGGGAGAGCTGCGGGGTGGAGTGCGGTGGGGGCGGGTAAATGCAAAGTGAGAGACTACTGGCAGAGAGCGGATCGCAGGCGGTGGCTAGCGTCGCTTTCCGCCACTGCCACTTTGGGTGGTAAAATTATGGCGCCAAACCACTTTGCCCGTAAAACCTTACTTTAGTTTTTTTGGAAAACGACCATTCTGCTTGGAAAAAGGTGTAGTTTCTGCAAGAAATACACCATTGGAATGCTCTGCTTTTCTCGTTTAAGTTCACGTAAGCACTGGTATTAGTATTCCCTAATGCTTTAGCTAAATTTACACGAAAATAGTGTGTCAGCAAAACTCCGAAAGCTATCGGGGTTATGCACACAATTTTGGCCTTGCTATGGTACTCCAAAACAGTAACTTGATTTCACTATGTGTGTATCGGCCATGCGCCAAACTCGGTCTGAAATGTGTCGATTCCTGGTCGAACTTGGCAAGGTTAAACTGTTGAGGTAATCCCAATACCCACTATAACGAGCGCGAATTCAGAGAACTACTACAACAAAAGCTACACATTCATGCTCGCGCTGAGCTTACTAAAATCGCAGTTGTCCTTGTAGAGATATCTCCAAAACTAGATCCACCACGTCCATATCCCGCGTTTCCTGCAGCGCTTGATGCACTTGCAACCGTCACCAATATATTCTACGCGGGTTTCTCTTTATTTTCATGGTCTCCATGCATCTCTATGCTTAATATTGGTAACTTTATCACAACAAGAAACTTTTGGTGTATCAGTTCATCACGCCAGTACAAATAGCCACGTTGAAAGTGTAGGTATCTCACGCCATGAGCAAACCAAACCAAACCAAACCAAACCAAACCAAACCAGGCCCTGTTCAAAAAAAAAATTACCGTTCAAACCAAGTTCGAATCCGTTCCATCGTTTGTTTCATTGTTTGAACCCGATTTCAGTTGAAACTCCAAACCAAGTAGGCGTTTTTTTCCAAACCTCTGTGCTGGTTTGAACTTGGGGCGATTCGTAATATTAGTTGTATCGGGAGAGGAAAACCGGCAGTCGTTTGAAATACCAAACCTCTATCCCCGAAGTACTCCAAACCTCACTCAACGTATCTGACCGCAAATCAATATTTTGAACGTATCTGATCGCAAACCAATATTTTACGTCATTTTGGTCCACAAGCCCGCGTAATTTACCATCAAGCCAATTTCTTGAGCGTTTCGTGGTTTGGTTTGTTGAGGGTGTGAGCTATCTATTCATTAATAATAAGGTAGGGTGTATTGTGTTACTGTCGTTGTTTCCAAAGATGAACTCTAATCATCAATCCAGTTAGCTGCGCTACCTAGCTGGTCCCGCGGACGACGTCCTTCTCTCTCAGTTCGCCTTGTTTCGTCTGTGTCCACTGACTCCGCCGGTTGTGTTATCTCAGTCCTCCCTTCATCTCTGGATGCCCAATGCTGCGTGTCGTCTTGGATATGTTTATTTACCCCCTCCTCCAGGCCGTAAGCGTCCAGCACTTGCTATCCCAACCACATCGTGCTCCTGCATCCATCCATGGCATGATTGGGGAACCGATCCGCCATTTTGTTGTGCTGGCGGAAGTGGTGGCTCCAGCTGCGGACCCCAATGAGGTCCGCCAGTCTTCGTGCCTGTCTGCACCAGTATTTTAACTTGGCGAGCTTAGTCTGCATCATTCGTAGGATATGTACAATGTCCCCAGCTACATGTACTCCCTGTCAGATCCTTGCCTTGGCTTCCCCCAGCAGTCTCTGCAGTCCAATTAATTCGGGGACATTGTTTGTCGTAGTCGTTCTGTCAAGTGCCGTCGTAGCTGCCCATAACACCCGTCCTAGCGGCAGCCCCTGTTCGAATTCAACGAAAACGCTGCCGCTGCCCCCGCGGTCCAGATTCCCTCTTAAACCTCCACCGAAAAATCCGACTCGTACTCTGTCGTCGTCTGGGTAGTCGCACCGCTGCACCTCCGTTGTCCATTTCTTAACACCCACCCCGCCACCTGAATCAGCGGGGCCGTCCTAGCCGCCAACAGGAAGAGCCCCGTTCGGAATCGACTAGGGCCTCCTTCACCGTACTGAAGAGTCCATTGGTGGCGTCTTCAAGCGGTTTAGACGATGGGCCATCCGGGTGAAGCCTATTTACGTTCCAACGCCATGTGGCAGCGACCGTGGCAGCGCATGCGACTGCCCACATCTCATTTGCCAATAAGTGTAAGACTTCCCAGTGGATCATTTCCGCCTGGTTACCCAGCTCTACCAGACATGTCGGCGTTTCTTCTAGGTGATTGCTGAACATGTCCATTGCTTCCTGTCTTCTCGCCTCCTCCCCTCCCGGACGCCCTGAGCAGCACGTCCAACTGTGCCTCCGCAGCTGGGCACGACCACACCAGATGCCGAGTCCCGTCCGTGGCGCTGGCGGCGCACCTCTCCGCGGGGCACCGAAACCCCAGCTTATCTCTGGCCCATAACCTTAGCAGATCGAGTTTGAGTTTCTGCGGATTTTGCGTCTGGTAGGCCGGGACCCCTTCCATCGAGTGTACATGTTTACACGATAGCCGCTCCAGTCCATCGGCCGCATCGTACTGCATAGCGCGCCATTTATTTTGTATGTCAGCAATCAATACGTCGGCACGCACACCTCCCATAAAACCTCTCTTCGCACTGATGAGCCTTTTGTATTGTTACCTGCACTGACGCCACCTTCGCTTGCCAGCCCATAACGGTTGCATGCGGTGTAGCCACGGGTGCGGGGTCACCCACACCGTCCGTTCGTCCACGTCCCGCACCGTTGCCACTGCCTGGGTCACCGCCACTCTATCCCGGTCCCACGACACATCCTGTGTGGCTGAACCCCTCGTGTGGCGCAGCTCCCTGTTCGGCCCGATTGCGAGTGTAAATGTGTGGTGGGGGTCCTCCAGCTGATGGTGCTCTTGAACCAGGTCAGCCTCATGTGGCTGAAAGACCAGCTCCGAACAGTTTGCCAGCAGACACATGCACACTTCCCTGAAGAGCGTCGCCTCAACGTTGGACATCGGAATGGCGTGTTGCGTAGCCCCGCACACAACATCACCGGTACGCAACCACTGCGCCACCAGTAGGTCCTTGACCCTCTTGGCCCTCGTGTGCAGTACGAGTCGGTTGCAGTCACGCCACTCCTGCTCTTTTCCTTGCGAATCCCAAAGCCATATAGAGCTGAGTGGCAAAAGCTATGTATTCGTCATTTCGCAGCGCGGCATAGAACCCGACGCACCAAGCATGTGGCAGCTGGAATTCTGATCGAACTAAGTACTGTGGAGAAGTCAGCGTTCGACAATGTGAAATTCATGCTTGCCTCTGCAGCCACCCCTAATTTCCCTGATGACTCAGCATTGACGTGCCTACTGGCAGATGCATCTGACATCGGTTGGGCCGTAATTGTGAAGCAGGTAAAGAGTTTCGACATCAAAGTACCCGTCCAAGACATCAGCATCAACTTATTGAGTGCATGTGGGGCACTTTCGCTGGGAGTCAACTCAACTGGACGGTGATCGAGAAAGAAGCGTTCCCGATCGCGCTTGCTTGTGATAAATTTGATTATTTGCTGCTGAGACCGCAACGATTCAGGATTCTTTGCGATCACAGCAATTTGATCCACGTGTATGCTCCCGCCGAAAACGTCAAGAAGCACGTGAAAGGCAAATTGTTGCTATGGTCTATGAAGCTCATGAACTACAACTACATCATTGAGCACATCGCAGGGCTCCAGAACGTGTGGGCCGACATGGTTAGCAGATGGGTCGGTAACAACATCCCGGCCACAGTGTAAGCAAGGGGGTCGCCGGGTAGCCGACCAGCAAGTGTCTGAGACGGGGGAGATGGAGTCGATCATCTCGACGGTTCGCCCTCTCGCTGACGACGACTTTGTGTGGCCCACTCTCGCGGAAATTTCGACTACGCAGTTGAAGTATGACCCTCCAGCAGGAGCTGAGTGTAACAACGATGGGGTGTTCGCGCTCCATATAAATATTTGGGTCCCGGCTGAAGCCCGTGGTCTGATTCGGCGTCTATGTGTGATCGCGCATTTTGAATCTCAAGGACTTCGTGGTGGAGCTGCCATGATTGAGCATCTACGACGAATATTCACGTTTGAGAATCAATACCCTGGTCTACACCTTTGTTCGCTAGTGCCGGTTGCGCCAGCAGTCTAAAAGGGGAACATCATCCCCATACCTTGGAGTGAAATTATTGACTGTTCAGAACGCATTGGCGTTTTACATTTCGATTTTCTCTACTTGGGTGAAAGTTTGGAGACTCCAAGCACGTCCTTGTTCTCATAGACCACGTTTCCCAGTATTGTGAGCTTGTCGTGGCAGGCACAACCGACAGCACCGTGACTGGGGAGGCGATGCTATCATGGTACTCTCGTTTTGGCTTGCCGCTAAGATAGATCTCTGATCAAGGAACTCATTCTCTGGATTTTATATCCAGAGTCCTACCCGGGATACGAACGAGGTCTGAACCTATCTATTTTAAATAGCTTCCTCAAAGCGATATGCTTTTACGCAGTTTGTATGAGAATGCCCCTCTTATAATGAATACATTGTGGATATTGGCTTTTATCTATTTTTGTGAACCCATCCTAGCCCTCTCGAATCCGTTCCCGTGGTTTCGTCTGTTCTCCAAGAAGGTTGACAGCAAATCACGTTCAGACATTATATACTCCGCGTCGGATTTTATCCGAGATCGGATTGGAACTTGGATCTGTGTACTGGCGGGCGAGTGAGGCGTGGGCGGTGGACGCAGCAATAGCAATAGATTTTCGAGACCGCAAACTGCAGGCCACGAGCTGCCGTCTAGACGTGAGCCCCGAAGCTGGGCAATACGCGGTGGGCTACGATCTCCCATGTTAGCACGTCTGCTATAATAGTATGGAAGCTCGCTTGGCGTGAAAAACGTTTTGCTCAGTCGGTGACAAGTATTGAGGCGACCACGTAGCCACCCCAGTACCTGTTCTTCTCTAGCATTGTGCCATTATACGTACCAACTACGTGTATGTTCGTGGCGCGGGGCGTGTAGTGCCCCGGGAAGGTGGACGTGTTGGACACCACGCTGGCCTCATCCGTGGGTGCGAGTCCGCGCAGGAACGTCTTGTCGAGGTTGGTGGTGTCGGAGCTGTCACCGTTTCCGCTGGCCACGATACCCGAGCACACGCCCGTGGCGCTGCAATGCCAGAAGTAGAGGTACAGGCCTTGCACGGGCTCGCACGTGTTCACGTCAATGACCTGGATCTCCGCGTACACGTCGACACCCTCCTGGTCCTCGCGGATGTGGGAGCGCACCAGCTGACCCTTCATGTAGTACAGACCCTGCATGACCTTGGGCTCGAGGATTCACTTGACGTGTTTCCAAACTTTGAAGTCCAAAGACCTCGCTGGAGTTTGTGTCGGTGAGGCCGGTAACGTTGGACTTGTGGCTCGTGTACAGCACAGTATTCACGTCGAGGCGACGTTGGCGCTGGCGGTGCGAGGCACGAAGGCTATCCGCCGTGGCTGCGCGGCGAGCCACGGCGCGCACCTGCAGTAGGCGCGAGACGTCGGAATTGACGCAGTCCTTGAGCGAGCGCTTGCCGTCCACCATTAAGAGTCGAGCGTGTGCGATCTGTCCGCCGTGGGCGGCTACGCTTTCGGGGGGGGGGGGGGGGGGGGTAAAAAGATAATGAGTCCTAAAAGTAGTCCTAAATTGTCTTAAAATCCTAAACGCGTCCGTTTTTACGGACGGAAGTTGGGATCGGTAACCGACATTTCTTAGGACAAAACAGTCGATTTTTGTTTTAGGACAGTGCATTTAAAAGGGAGAGAGCGAGTGGACGCGAGCTCGAGCCTCACGCAGTGCATTCACGAACTGTCAATGCCCGCCGATCAGGCGGGGCTGGTTTGCGCGAGCGAGCGAACCCGAGCGCTGCAACCCGATATTTTTTTGCCTGACACTGCAAATGGCCAAGTCGAAGAATATAGCGACAGAGCAGGGGGGGGGGACATGACGCGAAGCGTCGCCCCCGAGCGAAGCGAGAGATAGCCGGCGCTGTCGCCGCCTGGTGATGCTTCCTTCGATTCCGACGAGTCGGGCGAGGCGTTTCAGGATCGACTGCAGGAGCTGCAATTCGATGCTCTCTTGGGAGACAGCTCTTGCTTGGACGACTCCGTGCAATTGGCTGCGGCTTCACCGCCATCTGTTGTCTCGCCCGCGGTGCCGTCCGCTGATGCCTCGAGTGTGTTTGATGATGACGAAGACGAGCGTCCTTCGCGTCGTTGCTGGCGGCGTGGGGATGAAACCTCTGACTGGCATCCACCGCTGCCGCAACCACCGGAGAAACATCCGTCAACGAACCACCGCAACCACTACGATCCGACTGCCCCTTTGGACTACCGTCAAGAAGCTGACATCGTACGCTTGCTTGACACGCAAGGCGAGCCACCGCATCGCTGCTACTTGGTCCGATGGCAGGATCGTCCACTCCAATTGAGTTGGGTCTGGATGGAACTCCTCGCCGACCAGGTCCCCGAGATGATGGCGCAAGTTGACGAGTGGAAAGGCTCCAGTTTTACTGGACCGTATACTGGGTACCACGAGCGGAATTACGTCCGTGATACTGCGTCTGCTTCCGGCAAGTGCTTCATTGACGCCTTGCGGGCTGCCCTCTACCACCTTGGTGAACCGGGACTGGTGACGATGAAGATGTGGGACGACTTTGAACGTGCGCGTCCAGCTCACATTCAGTACGGCGTTTCTCGCGAAGACGTGACTGAGTTCTTCAAGAAGCTTCAGCGCGACAGTGTCCCAATTGATTGCGAGTTAATCCAGAAAACGTTGCTCGATGGGTCTTACTGTAAACCAATTGGTCAAGTTTGTGCGAGTCTTGGAACCGGGGACTTACTTGGCCAGTGCTGGGCAGAATGACATCGGTCATTGTTTCGCAATTGTCGTTGAAGGTTCTGACAAGGAAGTCAAGATCCTGGACGGGTACGACGAAGCCGATCCACCGGTGGAGTATGGATTACTCGCCAATTTCTTGTGGCTCGATCGTACCAAGTGGTTAAGGCGAGTTGCTCTCAAACCTGGATACGTTTGTCGCCATGGTTAACGCAAGACGGGGACGCAGCAAAACCGTGAACGACGTGAGAAGGCGAAGCAGCTGAAATTGCAGGGGATGTAATCCGGGAATACATGTAGGCCTTTGCGCCCCCCTCACTTCATTTGTGCTTCATCGTTTCCGTCGCTTCTTCCGCCTTGATGTCTCGAATTCCGCGATAAGATCGGGAATTTGCGATAGATTTTCCAGTTGCTCCCAAGCTGGTCTCTCTTCCCCCACCTACTTCACAAGAAATTGGGTGTGTCCCTTGTGACGACGTTTACCACGCAGACATTTCACGAGTTGGCCGACGGTCCCGTCAGCGAGAACAACATCAGCTGGCCGTGATAGTCGATCAGATTCCTTGTATGGCTTCAGCGAACCCGTGTTATATACTGGATGCAGCTTATTCCCAGCTTGGGTGTTCAGTTCGTACGAGTGATTGTGCACCTTCCGTATAACGGTGTACAGTCCCATCCACTTCGGTCCGAACTTGGTCGAGTTGGGTAAACCGGTGTGCTTTCGATCCAAGTGCTTGGTGCTCAGATACACGCGATCACTGACGTCGAAGACTTGCTCCTTACGGTTGCGGTCGTAGACTTCACGCATTCTTTCTTGAGCTTCCGCAAGCGCTTCACGGCTACGATGCAGAATAACAGCCTGGCGTTCATTGAACTCGGCGCCCCGCCGACTGCCAGGCATGTTACTCAGATTCTCAGCCGCAAGTTGCAACGGGTTGAGGGTGCGTATCCGAGATCGGCTTCAAAAGGTGCCATCTTGATACTGTTGTTCACCGTGAAGCTCACAGCAAACTCAGCGTTCGCGAGATGGACATCCCAGTCGTCTTGAAAAGGTCCTATGTAACACCTCAGATACTCCTCAAGTGTTCGGTTCATTCGCTCAGTCTGACCGTCACTTTGTGCTCGATGCGCTACTGTCATGCTGAGCTTCGTTCCAACGGACTTGAACACGTGCTGCCAGAAGGCAGAGACGAACTTCCTGTCGCGATCGGACACGATATTGGTCGGCATTCCGTGAAGCTTCCAAATGTTGTCGATGAAGAGTCGAGCAACACCTTCTGCCGCCGTCACCTTCTTGATTCTCGGGACAAAGTGACATCTCTTGGTCAAGCGATCGACGACTACCCAGATGGAATCGAACTCTCGCTTCGTTCGCGGCAAGTCCGTGATGAAGGTCATCGAGATTGATCGCCAACGCTCATCCGGAATGCTCAGGGGTTCAAGCAAACCAGGAGGTTTGGTCAACCGAGGCTTGTTATGTCGACATTGCTCACAATCTGCTATGAACTTCTGGATCGATCTCAGCATCCTCGACCAGTACCATCGCCGTGCGAGCGTCAGCTGCGTATGCTCTGCACCTGGGTGGTCTCCATAGTTGGATTCACGGCATTCGCTGATGATCCGCTGTCGTAGTTTGGCATTGTTTGGCACAACAACGCGTGGAACGTCATCGACAGGAGATTGGTACCAGAGCAGACCGTTCTCTTCGAAGTAGCAACGATACTGCTTCAGGTTTCGGCGTCTCCCACGTGATGATCTGGGCGCTGTGCGTCGCTTGATTGTTGTGAAGATTGACTGCGCTTCTCGATCTTTCTCATACGCTTTCTTGATCTTTGCCACAAGCTCGGTGTCACTGGTCACTTCACTGATCCCTATGCTGAATGATGTGTCATCGAAGCTTGTCACGCTCAAGTCGTGGAAGTACTTGCTCTCCGGTTGTCAGTCCGGTCTCCGGCTTAACGCGTCAGCAATTCCGTTCTTCGCACCAGGTAGATACTGGAACGTTGGCTGATACTCAGCAAGGATATCGTACCAGCGAGCTAGTCGACGGTTAGCCATCTTCTGAGTGAAGAGACCTTCGAGACTTTTGTGATCCATCTCGACGATCGGTGGCTTGTCCAAGCAGTATATCCGGAACGCTGTAAGTGCATGTACAATTGCTAACAGTTCTTGCTGCTGTGTCGGGTAGTTGAGCT
This sequence comes from Phytophthora pluvialis, assembly GCA_001314425.1. NCBI lineage: Eukaryota > Oomycota > Peronosporomycetes > Peronosporales > Peronosporaceae > Phytophthora > Phytophthora pluvialis. The sequence continues at coordinate 9,159 of LGTU01000884.1, read as the reverse complement.
CCGCTGATTTCATCTTCCGACTCGTATACGCGATCGGCTGCTCAACTCCATCGACGATTTGGAACAGGACACCCCGACAGCGAACTTGCTAGCGTCCGTACGCAGATGCATGGGCTGGCTGAAGTCGGGCAGGTGCAACACAGGTGGATTGCACAGCCGTCGTTTCAGCTCCTTGAAATGCTTTGTCTGCTCTTCGTCGAAATGGATCTTCGCGTTGCGCTTGGTTTTCTTCTTGAGGAGGTTGAACATGCTTGCCGTTAACGCCGCAAAGTCTGGACAAAAGCGCTGGACGTAGCCGGTCAAGTCAAGAAAGCTGAGAAGCTCCTCTTGCGTTCTTTGGACAGGCCAGTCCTTGATTGTCTGGACCTTGTCCGGATCCATGTGCACGCCGTTCCGCCCCACGAAGTCTCCGAGACATAGAATTTCATCTGCACAGAAAACACACTTGGATAGTTTCACGTACAACTTGTTGTCACGCAAGATGTCCAAGGTCTGGCGGAGAGCTTCCAAGTGAACTTTGATCTTCCGCGACTTTGTGAAGATGTAGATGTCGTCGTAAATCGACTTCGTGTTCTCGAGCTCACGAAACAGTTTTCACGTCAACCGATGCATCATCGCTGGCGCGTTGCAGGCTCCCATGGGCAGGACCAATAACTCTCAGAGTCCGTTTGGCGACTGGAATGCGGTGAACTTGGTATCTTCTTCACGCATGCGAACTTGGTAGTACGCTGACATCAAGTCCATCGTAGAAAACCAGTATGATCCAGCCATTGCGTCCAAGATATCTTCTGTCCGGGTCATTGGAATGCTCTGGCGAATCGTGTTGGAGTTCAAGTACCGATAGTCATGCACGATCCGCCAACCAACTGGCTTCCGGACGCAGAAAGTTGGAGCAGCATGTGGGCTGATGCTTGGTCGAATGAGCTTCTTCTTCACCATGTCCTCAACCCAGTGAACGATTTCACGCTGCTGCTCAGGTGACTGCCGCCACTGTTGCCGATACATTGCAAGATTGGGATCTTTCACATCGATCCGATGCTCGATGTCGCGCTTCTCTGGAAAACCTTCAGGGAGTTCAGGGCGGAACACGCTGTCCTTGTACTTCGTCAGCAGGTCGAAGGCAGGATTCGCCCGAAAACTTTCCCAATCTGTCTCCAAATAGCGTTGAGCTTTCGCCGTTCCGACATTAGAGAGATTTCGAAGTGCTGCATTCCTCGTCCGTTCGCGGTTGTTGTTCAAGAAAGGTGCGATTATGTGCTCCAACCAAGAATAGTCGGTCAGATAGTCCTGGGAGTTTGCAATTCTTAGGAATGGTTATTCCGGTTAGGAACCTCCCACAACCAATAAATCGACTGGGGGAGGACGAGCCCTCGCCCACCCCAAGCAAAGAGTCCGACCGCGCCCTCCAGCAGCAAGAACCCCGCGTCTCTGTGGTGACGCCCCCCCCCCCCCCNGGTCGCGCGCTCAGCTGCGGACCGTATAATTGGTTGTTGCCACTGCCGCCAACAGAGGCATCATGCGTAACACCGTCTCGTTGGCCATATTTACTGGCGCCTGCATAAGAAGAAATGGTTAGCGAGACCGAGATGTTGCGCTTGTACGTCATGCAGACCAAATACATGGATCCGAAGAAGAAACTACGCTTCCTGTGCTTGATCGACTACGTTGAGCGCCCTGTAATCCCTAAAGCCAGGTTCGACATTGCAAGTTACACTGAAGCATGAGCCCGCCCCGAGCACACGCAAAGGGGTGATCTGCGTTGACTTGGCGAACAAGGATGAGATCGTCCTGCTTGCTGAACTTTTTGCGCTTAGTCTTCTCTCTTGATAGCATACTGCTCGCCACCGACGAGGCTGAAATCAATACGGCACTCTCCTTGGCAGATTCAGGGGGATCTGGTTGGCTTTCTCACGAAACTGGCATCACGGTAGGCTGGCAAACAAAAGCAAAGTGTTGCGTTCTTGCCGCAGGCACTCGGGGGGCGTGAGCCATACGTTAGAAGGAGGCGTACGCGACCTTTGTTAATTAATGTATGACAACTGTTATAGAAACAAAGTGGGATTTGTTCCGAAATTTGAAAATTTATTTCCTGGTCAAGTCCGTGTCCGTGTTCACGACCGGGAATGGACTAAGAAAACTGGCAGCTTCGAAATCTCTCTATTACTATTAACTTAACTTCCCCTTTCACTTTGTATATCATATTTGTTTATCACACATCTACACTTACCCGTATCTCTATTTATAAATGACCACTGTCATACACACTACACAAAACTACATATCACATGTCTTGCTTCATTCTTATACCTTATCATATCCTTATTTTTTAACTTCACCGCGGTTTACAAACAAAATAACCATTCCGTCTTGTCTTATACATTGAATTGTCATCCTAAACTACTATTTACACATAAATTTTCACCGCCTATATTTATTGAACAACGGTTTATTTTAATAAATCACGTGCGTATTTGACACTATGTTTCATCAAATATTTTATTCGACACATCTTTAACTACTCCTCAAATCTCCGAACTCCGTTATTGTTACTTACGCTACGACAACATACTGTATATGTTTACTACAAGTCTCTACTTGACCTATTTTTTCTACTAACGCACACCGTAAGAACTACATAACCTACTCAAACTCACTTCGTACCATTAAAAATGCTGTTACGCCTTTTTTCGGCGCTGATGTTATTGCGCATCGACTTCCCTTCTATCCTTGATATGTTTTTCTGATGGCTAGATACGAGCTTTTTTGGCATACACAGTACACCGGAACATAACACATAACGTGTATCCTGTCTAAAACAACTACGGGTACTACATACAGCATCATTACGTTGTAAAATGCCACAAAAAATATCCGAAACGGCAGCTTTGTCGTCAATATATAATTGTACACCAACCGTGATCAGTTTCATTGGTTAATACGGCAGGTTTGACGCAAAACCGGGGTATCTATGGCTCTCGGCACTTCGATCTGTACTGATGTCACGACCTATAGTCTCATATTCGGTATGCCCCGTCCATTTCAAAACAGCGCCACTTCGCGCGATGATGTGGTCTGCCTGGACTGCTGGTCGACATCGAGCCTATTCTAACCGCACTTATATGGGCTCATCAGATATATAATCGTAGAGCCCCTTTCGACGATTTTTGGATCCCTTAACTATGGGGTACCGCACCCACTTTTTTAGTAGACTGTCCCGATTGTGTAGGGCTTTTCCGCATGTTCTATTGGTTGAAATGAGTTTCAGCGAATAAAAAACGGCGCGCCTTTTATGCAGAAACACACCAATACAAGGTTTTGCGTGTCACACAGATCACGGGCGATGTGGGGAGATGCTAGGGAGCAACGGTGTAGAGAAAGGCAGTGCGTGTCACGGTGACTGTCACCAGCAGGCGTTCACCAGCCAAAGCCGCGGTACCAAACCAGCGGTACAGTACCGATCGCTGACCTGGAACAATCTCACATCGGAGACGCCGCGATACGGCCGACACGCCCGACGACAAGGAGATATTCCTCGACAACGTCAGCGGCCGTTGTCACCCACAGAGCTTGCAGCCATCGTAAACCCGTCCGTCTCCGGCAAGACTCCGCTCGTGGACCTGCTGGTCGACCTCACCAGCTCTGGAGAGTCACCTGAGACTCGAGCTGAACGGCGAGGCGTGCGCCAGCAAGGGGTCCGCGCCGTGACGAGCTACGTGGCCCGGGAGGCCTCCGTGTTGGTCTCTTTCCGGCTGCTGGAGACCATTCCTATGGCTGTCAAGCTAAGATCTGCCCACAAGCGTCACGTTCAAGCACATCGAGGCGCGCGTGGACGACGTAGCGGAGGCCATGGGGCTGACCGCATGCCGCCACCCGCTTGTGAACAAGGGCGTGTTGGCCGGTCGAAAACGTCATCACGGCATCACCATCGAACTACTGTCCAACCCGAACAACCTCGCCCTGGACGAGGCCACACACAGCAGTCGTCGTTAGTTTTTGACAATTGCGTCGGCCGGTCACGACTGTCGGCATTGCATGAGTACATTGTGATGATCAGATCAATCTATGGAGATTTATAAGCAACGAGATTTCTACTACCCTTCTAGCGAACCCATTCCAGCATACCCCCACGCGCATGGAGGCAGGAAGGCCTGTTCGAAATCTGAATCCTCACTCTCGAGCAGATCTCGAAATGAAGGTAGGCGAGTATGGGATGTTTCTGAAGAGAGACTCTGCTCGATGAGCTCAAATCCGGACGGGTCTCGTCGAGTGCTGTTCATTCCGTGGCCTGCTCGGTGAGGTCCATTTTGGCGCCGGCGTGATCGACCATCTCGCAGTGGAACAGGCTCCAAGACTCTAACTGTGGTCGTCATTCGAGCTGCGGGGAGACACCAATGCTGGTCAAAGTGTCCAGGCTCGAGCTTCAATAAGCCATCAGAGTCGATAATCGCCATGAGGTCATGAAGACAAGGACGTCCGTGGATACGTCGAAAAGTATCGTTGCATTCGCTTCTCTCGATTCCATGTACGACAATCTTGTAAGCTTTTACCCACAGCTCGTGTGACTTCTTCATTGCCCAGACACTGATAACCTTCACCACCGCAGAGTATCTGTCGTCACCTCATAAAAGCGTGGAGATATTGCAAGCGTCGTTGGCCGCTTGGAACCGGTTTCTCGAAGCAGACGAGATCCACCAAGGCAGGAGTTGTTGGAAGACTTTGAGCAAGTCCCCTTGAGAGTTATTGAGCCAGGCCTTCCTTGTAGCATGAGTCCCCTCCACTATAGACGTGTCGCGACAGCCGTAGTGGCTGTGTTTGTCAATCCAGCATCTAACATTTGTTTCTTTGTGAGGCCACCATTGCTTGTCAAGGTACTCGTCCATTTTACTGTCAAGGTTGCGAAGTAATGCGCTACGTTCGTAGAACGCAGCCTCGGTTGCGGAGTCTACGGTTTCATCGAATTTTGCCATGAAAATGTCGGTCTGGAGTGTGTTTTTCTTCTTTTTACCGACGGCAGCAGCATTGCGAACAGCTACCTCACCGACGTGCCTTTTTGCTTGAGCGAGGACGTTGCGCCGAATGTGCCAGTGACAGAGCAACTTAGCTGCTAGAGGAAACACGGTCTCGGTAGCATTAGTGCATGCTAAATCTCGATCAGTCAAGATGACACGAGGCACTGGCACCGAGCTCTCAGCCATGAACTTTTTCAGTTGTACGAAGGCCCAAGTGAAATCAGGCTCGGCTTCCCCAGGAAGCCAAACTTGCGTGAATGGTAAGATCGTGTTTATGCCTGTCAGAATGACAGCATTTAGAAGAGGCATGCGATAGCGATTTGTCTTGTAGGTGCAATCCAATACCATAAGATCCATGAAATCTCGGGCCAGATTGGTCGTCTCGGGGTGTGCCCAGAGCAAGTACCGCAGCCGGTTTGTGTCGGGATCGACCTCGTAGCAGTAGTAGAACCCGTTTTTCTTGAGGAGCTCAAACAATTCCTCGTTGCTCGTCCTCGTTGCAAGCAACTTGCTACGCCCAGAGCTCTTGGCATTAGCGATATCTTTTGGGATAGCTAGCGAACCCTCATCACGAAGCAACATGGTTGCATAAATCTTTGCCGTGGAGACCCCAGCCATGACCTGCACGGATACAAGGTCGCTAGTTGTCGCTGCAGCAGACTGATGTGGTTGTCTAGCCGCGCGCTGGCGATGTGCAGCGTGCACTCGCACGTCTGATGACTCGGGATGGTTGTGCTGCTGGCTGCCGTCTTGCGTATGAACGATTTGCCACGGTCCCGCCGGGTTTAAGTCATCTACAGCAACAATACTGATCCGTATCTTGCAGCCTGTTCTTTTTGAGTGGCGCATTGGACGTTTACGATCAGGGTCTTGAATTTTTCTCGTGTTCTTCGGTGCTCCAGCTCTATCACACGCAAACAGTCTGTATCGTATTTCTCCCTTCTCGTTTCTCCCTACATTCTGCCTCGATACGTTGTACTTGTGCGCCTTCGTCCATTCATGAATGGCAGCTTCAGCTTCTTGTTCAGACTGGTACTCAAGTGGCGGTGGTGCTTCGAGGATGAACGTGCCTGGTGCTGGGCTGCCGCTACGCGACATTCTGGCGCGGCCAACGCTAAGCGAGAAGTGAGAAAGTGACGCCCAACAAACAACAAATAACTCTCGAGCCTCCACGTCTTACCGGATCTATATTCGTACAACCGAAACGCCGTATGCTTTTAGACAGTGTTTTTGCACAGGCACTTACTTTTGAATGCTGCCTTTTTCTGCTCCGTTGCTCCGCTGTCATTGCTCCCTAGCATATCCCGCGATGTGCACCACACACCACCTACGTGCACCACACAGTACATACGTGCACCACACTAACCGAATTTAATTTCAAATCTAACCACCTTATTTATGCATCGACGCCAACCGACTGTCAGGACATGTTTCATGTCACCTGCCTCACATACAAATCCAAGTCAATATGTAGAAAAAGCAATGAGAACTTTGGTGGATAGCTCTTTAGCTTTGGATCGGGAGATCATGCGGTTTTGACACAATATATAAAAGGAAATTTGGTTTAATTTGGTATTAAAATACTGCATTCTCGCGTTATTGGACACGATATAATCCGGATTGAAGCCGCCACATGCAAAACTTATTCGAGTAGCTGTACATAGCCGTACATTTCATATAAATTTTGTTTGGTGACAAGCTATCTGTCCGGCACATCGCCCATGTTACGTAATCTAATACAAAATCTAAGATATTTGCTCGGTGACAGGAAACATGTCCACCACGGATAGGACCCTAGCGACCATCGTCACTGATGTTTGTACCGAAGATAATCAATCATACCCGGACCAAATATAGTGAATACAAAGCGAGAGGCGTTTTTGACACCGGTAGGTGATCCCGTACACTCCCTACTTTTGTCAGAAGTACAACGGTCAAGTAAGTGTTGAAATCTGCTGAACAGTGCAGTCCGTGAAGTATTTGTACAAGTATGTGCGTGTGCAAGTGTCAAGATCATGCTACGGTCGCATTGAGAGGTAGGCAGCAAAGAGGAGCGGTTGCAGCGGTCACTGAACCAAACACATCGGAGGAAGTTGTCGATGAAATCCAGCAGTATATTGATGCCCGCTATCTGTGGCCGCTGGAAGCCTGTTGGACGACATTCAAGTACAACATGCAGAGGAAGTCGCACCATGTTCATCGATTGTCTGTTCATGAAGTGGACCAAGAATGAACGAAGTCTAGACTTCGTTCATTACTCGACTACCCCTCGAATCGAGGATGTATTGGACCTCAACAGGTGCACGATGCTGACGGCATTCTTTGAACTGTGTGGCATTGACTCTCCAGAAGGCATTGCTGCCAAGGAAATTCTTTTCCACGAGATGCCCATTCATTTTGTCTGGAAAAATTGGACCAGCTATAGATGAGTATCAAGAACGCGGGGTAGGGACAAGGCCATTGGACGTGTGATCTCAGTTTTGCCTCGAGCAACGACCCGCTTCTACATCAGGTTTTTGTTGTGCTCCCCGATCCTTCGATGGTCTCAAAACTGTCCGATGGATAAACTCTACCTTCGTTCAAGGTCGCTATATTAGTTATGGGGCTTCTCGAGTCGGACGAGGAGAATCATTGGTGTCTAATCGAGGCTATCTCTTTTCAAATGCCTGGCCAATCGAGGCATCTGTTCGTCGTTCTTTTGGTGTACTGTGACCCGGTTACCCGGGCGACCTATGGACTTCCCCTTTGCGTGCGCTGAGTGAGGACTACTTGCATGACGTTGAAGCGCACAACCGGAAGGACCTTCAAGAACACCGTCCAGGCGACGTGATAGCGGACCCGGCTGCGGTGGGAAAGGAAGTAGCGTCTTTCACCGCGATGTCTACATGAATCTCCACTATATCAACTGCCACTTGATCTTGAACGGGCAAACATTGGCCTCATACTTCACTTCCTTTCCGTAATTCGTGGTTTTCCAAGATGAGGAAATGGAAGACGCCCTTGCGGGTAGAAATCGCAATCAATTGATTGGCTCAGGAATGTCGCATATGTCCACTGATCTGAATTACCGCGCGGACACCCTCAATACCCTTAACTTCGATCAGAGAGTCGTGTTCGACAAAAGTCATGGAGGCAGTTCTTCCTGAGAGTTCCGATGCGTCAGTTGATGAGTTGGAGGGCCAAGACCACAGTGACTTTTACCCTCCTGAGTTCTTGAACATAACGTCGCTGAGTGGAATCCTGCCCCACAACTAAAACTCAAAGTCGGGACCCAGTGACGTTGATCTGGAATATCAATACGAAGGAACGACTTTGCAACATAACACGACTGAGGATTGCGTCTTTACGTCGGAACAGTATGTAGGCTGTTATTATGGTCGGGTAAGTAGTCTGCAAACGCGTCATCGTCCACCGGGTCACGCTGATTAGCAATAACTCAGGATTCCCGTTTGAATTGCGAAGAAAGCAGTTCCCTGTAAAAGAGGCGTTTCCAATGACGATCGACAAGACCCAAGGGCAGTCAATTCACAAGGTTGGATTATACCTGTCAGAACCTGTGTTTTCACATACGTGCAATCTCGCGACTTACAACCCGGAAAAACGTAACAATTTTGGCGGAAACCCAGCAATCACGGATGACGGACACCAAAAAATAATGTTCAAAGAGATATTGTTTAGGAACTTGGATTTTTACGTTATATTTTGCAAATGTCATATATACTGTTTGTTTTCATGAACACTTAGCCAAACAGCCCGCCGAATGTAGGGAGGCAAACCCTTCAGTGAGCAACCCCGCCGAGCGAAGCGAGGCCGCTTGGCTTAANTGTGTACCCGTTGGTTGGGCGGGTTTCGCTCTTCCGGTGACGGCGAAGACGTCGGCGCGATCTTGGGTTGGGCTGGTATGGACGGTACTTGGGGGATTGTTGGTGACAGTCGCGTGGAAATCTTCACTTGGCTGTCGTAGGGTCGATCTTGATCTTGAATGAAGCTTGATCGACGGGGGGTTATTCTTGTTCCTTTCCGTACTTGCCGCCTCCTCTTAGCGAGATCTTTGTGGGGGTTGAGATGCGATCGCCACAGGCCAAGCTATCCAGCGGATCTCTTCGCGTTCTCCTTGGTCGACTTGGTGGTGTCTTGGTCGTCGGGAGGG
>LGTU01000883.1:0-15617 GCA_001314425.1 Phytophthora pluvialis | reverse complement strand
TACGTCCTCACTTTCAGTTTTTCCAACGATACTCTCCATCTGACATGCATGTCACTAAGGCTACTGCGCCGTGTGGAGGATGCGGCCAACCAGTGGGTCCTGTTCACCGTTGTCCGAAGTGCTCCCGTCACATGCACCCACTTTGTGGACGCCCCACCGAGAATGAAGGCTTCGGCCAGCCTGTGGTCTGTCCAGAGTGCGACCACACTGACGAAGCTAACCGAACCGAACCAGATCCTTCCTCAGTGTTGGATGTCACTATGGAGATGTTGGACAGTGATTTCGAAGTGGAGATGTTGGACAGTGATTCCGAAGTTGGGCGCGACTGCTCTCAACCTCTATCTCTGCCGCCACGCCAATTTTCTCGCCACACGCAGGCCGTGAGCAGTATCGCCCATCGCCGAAAAGTTGTCCGCTGGATGAAAGTGCATGAGGCGACGAATGGAGACAAGGGCATTTTTGCTAAAGCTGTTGACAATTTTCCTGCTGTTTTTAACTCTGCTACGCGAGCATCCAACTTAGCCAAGGCGTTAGAGTGGTGGAAGAAACGCGATCGCATTTTGGAGGCAGAGCGTGGTGCAGTTGCGGTTTCGACGCGTCGGCGTGGTGGAAGACGACGTGTCAGCACTAAAGTTATTGTGGGGAGCGGGAGACCCAGAAGCGCATGGGTAGAGTGGCTATATCCCTCGCTTCTGGATGAGTTTGACCGACTTCGAAAATATGGGGTGAAGTTTGAGCCGGCACTGTTGCTACAACTGGCAAAACAAATCATCCGAGACAGCACTGAGCCCTTCAATTCCAGAAGCGTTGACTTCAAAGGGGTGTTCATCATTGACAAGATCACGCCGCGGTGGATTCAATGTTTCATGGAGGCACATCAGATTGGTATCAGGACTCAAACAGGAAAGAAGCAGGTCAGTGAGGCGAAAATGCTGCACATCGAGAAGGAAGGGGCTTTCCACCTGGGAGAGTTGCAGCGTGGTTTCACGGCCGGGTCGCTCGATGAAAATGCAATCGAGAACATCGATGAAATCCACTTTGTTGTGGACTTCGATAACGGCAAGACGCTTGGGTTTTCCGGTGACCAAACTGTCAAGTATGCTGATGTGGTGTCAGGAGGTGAAGGAATGACCATGGTCGTTCGGCTATCAGGAGGACCGAGCGCGAGGATTCACCCCCCAATGATGATTTTTATGAATTCTGAGGGGAATTATCCTATTCAAGGAGATCCAGACAAAACCCCTGGTATGTGCTATCGCTCGAGCAAGACGGGATGGATGACGCAAAAGCGGTTTCGAGAATATGTGAAAGAGAGACGAGCGATGCGTGCGGACCCGCGTGGGCGAAAGAAAATCATCTACCTCGATAACTGCTCTGGTCATCTTGAGGCGGACGCATGTCGTGCTGAGCTTGATAGTATCAACTCCGACCACAAGTTTTCCAGCCTAACGCGACGGACCTCTGTCAACCAGCGGACTCCTTCGTAATCTCAAAGATAAAGGACGCATGGAAACTCAAGTGGAACGAGGAGAAGATGGAACCGATCAAAGAGAAGTGTTGGCAAAACAAGATTCGGAAGAATGGCTCGTGGTCTGGAAAGCTTCAAAACCCAGGAAAAAAGTTTTTCCTGCAACTTGCTGCCGAGGCGGTCAAAGCTATCAACCATCAAAAGGATAAAAACGGTATCTCCAACGCGCGCAGAGCGATGGTATGGTGCGGTCTGTTACTCAGGATCGACGGGACATGATCTGTTGCTCAACAGTACCCGCATCTTCAAGATATCAGGAAGAAACACCATCATCACTTTGAAGGCGAGCCTGTGGACGCGAATCCTACTACCGCGGCCAATGGTAAACAGTAGGCAGTCAATCCTCAAGCATAGTACTGCAGTTTGATGGACATCATAACTAAGTAGCATATTGGCTCAGTCGTTTGTAGGGCGACTCTCCAAGTAGGGTATCGACGGTTCGTGTCCCTGCGCGTTTCTTGTTTCGCTTCAAGTGTAAGACTATTTTTGATTTCATCAATAGTCTTAGCCAATAAATAGTCTAAGTCAGACTAAAATTACTGTGAGCGAACATGAAAACGGTATACACAAAATAGTCTCTGTAAGACTAATTACCGTAGACAGTGTACTGACCTGCTCACCTGATACTCGGACACACATTCTCCTGAGCAACTCCCCGCCATGTTCGAGCTGTCGACGTCCAAGGACGAGTTCGTCTCCGCCTACAGCAACAAGCTGGAGGTCGGCGCAGACGCCGCCGACGCCGACCGCAACGGCCTCACGCTGGGGCGTTGGTCCGTCGGACTCTTCGACTGCTTCGGCGACTGCGTCCCCAATGGTCTCTCACTGTTCCGCTCTTCTGCTCTTCCCTCTCCCCCCCTCACAACCAGTATTATATGCTGCAGGTTTCATGGCCTTCGTGTGCCCCGGCGTCTCCGTGGCTCAGATCGCGGCGCGCCTGGGGCTGATGCGCTACCAACTGGCGCTGCAGGTCGACGCGGCGCTGTATCTGCTCGTGCTGCTGACGGTGCTGACGGACAGCGCCGTCGTCAGCTTCTGCTGCGTCGCGGCTGCCATCGCCGCGGCGTTTGCCGTCTCCCGACTGCGCACGAAGATGCGCGCGCTGTTCGACATTCCGGGGAACGTCGTGCAGGACGTGGCCAGCGCCTTGCTGTGTGCGCCGTGTGCAGTTGCGCAGATGGCTACTCATGCTCAGGCGTATCAAGCGGGGGCGTGCTCGTTCCGCGCTCGATCGACGCTGGAGGGATACGTGCGTCAGTGAGGAGGAGGACACGGCATCGACCGTGTCGACGCTGCTGGGTCAGCGGATTTTATAAGTAAATCTATGTTGTGAAAATCCGAGATGGTCATGGACTGACTTCTTGCAGTTTAGCTTTGGGTGGTGCCCCTTTTGCTCCGTTGCTGTTGCAGTATCGACAGCTCTGACATGAAAGCATCGTGCGACTTCTCCTTGAACCAGGATCTGCCATCATCAACGCCAAGAGGCCACATCCACGTTGTGCGTCTCCTGGTGGAAAATGACGCAGACATTGAACAGTTTGCCAGAGATGTATCGACACTCCTGTCCTGAGCGACCTGACGTGGTCATCACGATGTTGTCAGCTTCGTGCTGGAAAATGCTGCTACCATTGACTTGAGACCAGTCGAGTCAATGGTTTCTACCGCCTTAGCGTGTGCTGCTCAAGGAAATTAATGGTTTTTAGAATGGAGCAAAACTGAGATCTCGGACAAGGATGGATTTACAACTCTCCAGTGTGCTGCCCAAAACGGTCATGCTGATTCCGTGGGCGACCGACCTTCTTGGGACATGGAGAAGTTATTAATGCCAGAAGAACCATGGATGGGTCTACCTACCACCGTTCTGATTGCTGCGCTATTTGGTCAACACGATGTAGTCTGCACTTAGGTATGCGGGAAATTCGCCGCTGAAAATTGCAGCTCTCAACAACGGGTACCTTGACGAGGATGAAGTCGATTAGTCGGTCGATTCAGGTGAATATAGGAAGGGGGGGGGACGGTGATTGCTGCTTGAATAGTAATCAATGATGGCCGAATGTTGCAATGAACGCTGTTGCTGCACAACGCGTCGTTGATTGCCACGAAAAACGTTGGAAAATAGTTACAGGAGTGCATTGCAACAAGTCTTACAGCACCCTCAAAGCTGGTCTAAGTACAAGGCTAAGTTAATAAGACGGCGCCTGGCGTCCGAATGGCAGCTCTCGAGGGTTGCCGTCTTTGTCCGTGAACAGCCACTTCTCGATCGCTTGCAGCGCCGATGGCGTTTTCTGTGGAGTGGCCGAAAGCGGTCGACCAGTTCGCTTCGGCCGTCGCTGGGCAGGGGCAGCCTGCCGTTGCTTAAAGGGGAAAAACTGACTTGACGTCATCCCAGCGCCTTCTCCAGCGAACGCGCCATTTTGCGGTGCCGCCTCCGTTTTCGTTGCAGACGTGGGGGCACTTGACGGCGCTGCCGGCAGCAGCCAATTGGCAATGCGATCCGACAGCGAGTTCACCTGCTTCTCCTCATCCACCACCCGCTGCCTCTTCACCCGCGGAGCTTCGTGCATCTCGGCATTCATCGACACGTTCTCCACGCACTCGCGTTTCCGCATAGCAGGCGGGAACGACGCGACCGCCGAGAACCTGGTCGACGCCGTTCGCTCCGGCGTCTCCTCAGGGACCACCTCCTTGCCTTGCAGCGGCTTGGGCCGCGACGTCATGGAGCCCCTCGGCTCCGGCGTCGGCAACCCAATGAGATTCTGATGCCGTCCAAGGAACAAATGCAGCTCGTTCGCTTGGTTCTGCAGCAGCTCCAGCTCCAACTCCAGCGCGGAAATGGGCGACCGCTGGAACCTGCAGCTGAACAGGATTTCGCCGATCGTGGCCTTGTCATGTTTCGTGAGCACGTGCCACTTGTCCATGGCCCGTTGGCTCTGCAGCCTCGCCAATGGCACGACGACAGTCCCCACCAGTTCGTCGGCGCCGATCCTCTCCTCCTGCATCACGTCGACTCTCAGCGTCCCCACCGCGGCCGGGAGCCCTTCGAACAGCAGCGGCTCGCTCCACCGGGGCGCGTACCCCACCGGCATCTTGGTGGTCATCTTCTGCTCCATAACTGTGGTGCTCTGCAGCTGTGCTTCTACTTCTTCCTTGCTATGGACCGTCACCACCTCCGCCGTCACGCGGACGTACGTGCGCTGGCCCGAGAGGAAGCCCGCCTTGAAGAGCATGTTGCGCCCGGCCTCCACCTTCACCTCGAGGCGCGCCACGCTCCGGCCGTTGTCCAGACGCTCGTCCACGCCCGTCACGGGGTCGTAGCGCAGCTCGTGCTGTAGTTGGCGCAGCTGCGCCGTCTTGGCGGCGCGCGCCTCGTCCAGGCGGCGGATGCGCGCGGCCACGTCGTCCACGGCGCTCATTGCGGAGAGAGAGAGGGGGCTCAGAAGAAGAGGAAGGAGGAGTGAGAGCACCGGGGTGGCAACTTGCTCCAGTAATGGCGGAAAAAGGTTGCGAGGAACCAGGAAACTCAGAGACTTCCGACTATATTTCGCGTGGCCCAATCAGAAATCAAGGATAAGAAGCGATACTGGAGACAAGTGAAACGAAGCCAGTTTAAACGAATATCAACTACTTCAAGTAGGTTTCAGTGAGCGAGGACGTACAAACAAGCAGTGCATTTGCGATGCATGCACGTGATAGCCCTTGGCAAGCTCGTAGCAAGTTCGTAGCTTGCGATCAACTATTCGATAGACATCGCATCGGGTCACTAAATAAAAAAGCGTTATTATCACAAGACAATCAGTACCAGCAAGTTGGCACAACAACGGAGCTAGTCGACTACTTGTGAAGCCTGCACGGAGAAACGTTTCAAGCCCCGGGTATTCTTCATTCCTCGCTCTTTATTGCGCTTTTTTTTTTTGTATAGAGCACCTTGATGCCAGGCTCCAACACACAACGGGAGGAAGTGGCCTTCCTACATAAGTTATATCAAACCTGCATGGGTACTGCCTGCATCGATCAGTTCGCAGAGCCACTTATTGCCTTTTCGACATGTAATCTGGCGGCAAATGGCTTGCAGTCTCAACAAACTGACCGCTTTGCAATACCGTCAGGGATATAATGCATCAAATAGATAGCATAAAGCTCGGAAGTGAACGCGCGCTTGTCGGTTCTCAGACGTCGGTTGTGGCTCAAAGTTTGAGCTTTCTTTGAACTTCAAACAAAGCGCGGCATTTTGCCGACACTCCTGCAGCCTGACGCCACGTGAAGTAACGCTAGGCAAGCAGCCCCATCCAATTGGCGAAAATGCATCCGTCGCTCATTGGCAGAAACCGTGCGTCGGTCACAAAAACATGGAGCCCGGTGGTCTCGCCTCCACCGCCGCCCGTTCCCGTCCGCTCGTTCAGTGCCAGAAATCCCCCTGGAGTCCTCGTTCGCCGCTTCGATCACCATGCCCGCCGGAGAAAGCAAGCTCAAGACCACGCCGCTGGACCCGCGGTTCCCCAACCAGAACCAGTCGCAGCACTGCTGGACGCGCTACAACGAGTACGTGCTCTGCCTCAAGAACAACGACGGCGACGAGGACGCCTGCCAGAAATACTTCCAGTTCGCCTCCTCGCTCTGCCCCAGCTCCTGGGTACGTTCTCCACCAGCTACTGCAATTGCATGACCCCCGCACTAGTCTCTAACCGTTCGATTTGCGAATTGTTACTCAATTTCCAGACGGACCGCTGGAACGAGCAGCGCGAGGAGGGCACGTTCCAGGGCGTGCAGTACTTCAAGGAGGAGTAAAGCTATGATGCTGCGTCTTCCCGTCTCTCTTCACTCCTACTCCCTCATGTCTGAAGGCCCGAGACTTGCACCGTCGGCTCTGGACAATGGTAGAGTGTAGCTGTTGCGCAGTTACCCCCTCCCCTCTCAAGTGCTCGGAGACGACGCGCAATGACAGTGAATTTTCCTCCAAAATGAACGTTTGCCGTCCGTGGTAGCTTTGCCACTTTCGGCCTTCAAAACATGCGCCGAGTTCATCATTAACCTGCAAATATCAACCACAAAAACAAAACATTTGCCACCACCAGCATTTTTTCCATTTCGCATTTTGCCGCCGGGGTTTCAATCGGGCCGCCCTGGGCCAGTTATGCAACGGCACAGTTTTTATTGCCATTTTGACAACCGATGGCATGAAAATGCCGAGTGCTCTGTCTTTCGAGGTGCTGGGGCGATACCATCGCGCCCGGGCGGCGACGCTCACGCTGCCGCATGGAGAAGTCCGCACGCCCGTGTTCATGCCCGTGGGCACTCAGGGTGCAATCAAGGGGCTGACCACGCCCCAGATGCAGGAGAAGCCCGTGGATTGCCAGATCTTCCTGGCCAACACGTACCACTTGGCACTGCGTCCCGGCACGGAGGTGCTCGCTCAATTGCCGGGAAAACTGCACGAGTTCATGCAGTGGCCGCGCAACTTGTTGACCGACTCGGGAGGTTTCCAGATGGTGAGTCTCTCGAGGCTCTGCGAGGTGTCGGAGCACGGCGTGCAGTTCGAGAGCTTCGTGGACGGGTCCACGATGGTCTTGACGCCGGAAGCCTCGATCGCCCACCAGAACCGCATTGGAGCGGATATTATCATGGCCCTGGACGACGTGGTGTCGAGTTTGGCAGACGACGATGAACGGTTCAAAGAAGCGTGCGGACGCACGGTGCGGTGGCTCGATCGCTGCATCCGAGCGCACGCCCATCCGGACAAGCAGAATCTGTTTGGGATCGTGCAGGGTGGCCTGGACGTGAGTGAAGGAGGACTGCGTGATCAATGTCTGAGTGAACTCATCAAGCGTAACTTGCCCGGATACGCTATCGGTGGATTGGCAGGAGGAGAATCGAAGGAGGCGTTCTGGAAGGTGGTGGCCAAGTGCACGGCTCAACTGCCGGAGAACAAGCCTCGGTATCTAATGGGCGTCGGGTATCCGCTGGATCTCGTGGTGTGCTCGGCGCTGGGCGTGGATATGTTCGACTGCGTGTATCCGACTCGCACGGCGCGATTCGGCACGGCCATTGTGCCCTCAGGACTGCTCAAGCTCAAGAGTGCCAAGTGTGAGCATGACGAGCGACCGATTGATGACACGTGCGAGTGCTTCGTGTGCAACAAGTACACGCGTGCCTACCTGCGTGTGCTGCTGAAGAAGGAGGAGACTTTTGGCGACCCGGAGGAGACGACAGGCAGCATTGGTGCGCACCTCATCACGTACCACAACGTCACGTACATGCTCAATCTCATGCGCAAACTCCGACAGTCAATTATCGACGAGAAGTTTGAGCAGTTCGTGCAGAACTTCATGCTGCAGCAGTTCCCAGAGCGCAACTACCCCCAGTGGGCGGTCGATGCGCTCTCGGAGGCCAAGATCTCGCTTGACTGAGTAAGCCACAGCATGTTATAGATGAATTCATTGTGCAGAAACCGCTTCTTGGTTGTTATTATCATTTTACTGTCATCCCCTTCCGTCTTGTCAAAGGCACTACTACACTTACACTAGAGAAATTCTAACACTACGACGTCTCTCTCCTCGAATCACGTGGTGACTGTGCTGGCACAGATCCACCAGAGCCTCGGAGTCTTGACATGGGGATATTGTCTTGTTGAGGTTCTTGGCGATGAAGACGCTTGCTACTCTACGTCAGCTCTGTACATGCATACAAAGAAATAAAACTACTCCCACACAAAGGAGGCTGACCACGCTCCTAGCCAGTCCGACATCTTTAGGCCTTGCCGGCGAGACCATGAGCGCTTCTTGTCTGCATGGGTCCTCGGAAGTTGGCGATGTATCTTGACTCGCATGACATCTCGTCGAGGTAGCCCACTAGGTTGGCACTTAAAAGCGCTGATTGGGATTCTGCGGCATCCCTCCCATGGGGGACAACTGCAATTGCTGCTGACCTTGCTGTTGTGGCTGCATGAACGAGTAAGGCACCGCCGAGCCTGAGCTACTTGGGCCATTGTGCGAGTGAGAGTAGCTCGCGTCGTTCCAAGATTCCGAAGGGAGCGTTGTAGAAGTTTGGGGAGGCAGATTGTCGTCCAACCCTGCACTTTCCAGCAGCACATCGATGTAGTCCCGGGGTGGCTGCTGCTGGATCGACTCCTGTCGGTCTTGTTGATGTTGTTGTTGCTGTCGCTGCTGCTGCTGCTGCTGCTGCTGTTGTTGCCGCTGTTGCTGTTGCTGATGGTACGTCGCTAACCGTTCTTGCTGGGACTGATATTGCTGGGGGTGAGTCATCAGCGGACGTTGCTGGGGTTTCCGCTCGCTTCCGGACGATGAACGAGGATAGTTCATGGAACCAACACCACTCTGGAACGGTGGCATGGCATTCTGTGATGCATTGGCGTCGCCAAATTTGAACGGGACCATCGTCGAGTGATTCTGCGGCGGAGTTTGGTATGAAGAGCTGCCAACTGAAGATGAACTTACACTGATAGACGTCGGCCATCCACTGCAGGACTCCGTCTTGATGGAGGTTGACCACCCACTGCTGGATTCAGGCTTAACGCTCGGTGATCCGTATCCAGATCCATAGATATTCTGCTGCCGATTCAGTTGGTGTCGATTTATCTGCTGTCGTAGTTGCTGTTGCTGTTCTTCCCGTTGTCGTTGCTGCAGTTGGTACGCATCTTGATTAAGCGAATTTGATGTGATGGGGAGTACCACCGAAGCATCACTCCTCACGCTCGAGGCAAATATTGTCTGTGGAGGTGACGGTGTACTGGAAGACGACATGAACTCTTCAATCTGGCTGATCAAAATCGGTTTCCCACCGGAGCTGCCACCAAGGTTGTAATCAGTCAGGAGTTGGTCACTTCTGCGTCGTCCAACGTTGATGATGTTGCGAGGGCCAAAACCACCATTTGAACTACTGCCCGGCATGCTCATACCCATACCAAGCGTGTCGCTGAATCCAGGGGGCAGAACATGCGGAAGACTTTGGCGTTTCCCACGTGCGGGCTGATACGAATAACGTTGCGATAACTGCTTCGCCTCGGCAATTTTTTGCAGATACATGAACTGTTGCTGCGCTGACGACGCATTGGCCACCGCATCGGTTCGCGCCTCCATTTCCAGCTCAAATTCTTGCTCTGCAGGATTTCCTGCGCGTTTCCGCCCGGGAAGCGAAGCTGTTGCAGCTGCAGCGGCCGCAGCGGCAGCCGCTGCAGCCATACCAAACGCCTCCGATCCAGGAAGCATTCCCGTCGAGTGACGTCGTCCAGCGGCGGCTGAGTTCAGGAAGGTCACCGTCGCACCGGAAAGCGTATTGGACTTCTGTCGCTTTAAGGCTTGCTGCGTCGGGAGCTGGCTCCGTGCTTCCGCCAAATCATGAGCTTCGAACTGCGCGTCTGCCTGCGCTCGTGCCTGTTCTTGGGCCTGCAGCTGGTTCATGATATCGATGGGGTTGGACTTGATCGTCGCAGCCATGGCGGCCGACATGGCCGCAGGGTTCGCTCGCTCCTTGCGTTTGATGAGCTTCATCCTGTCCTTGTCCGCGCGCAAGAAGAACGGGTGGCTGAAGGTGCAGATGTTGGTCTGCGTCTTGGTCCACTTCTTGAAGCCAAAGTAGTTGAGTTGTCTCTGGAAGCTCGAGACCTTGTTGTGCTTGAAGTACTTGGGCAGGATCTGGCAGGCGAGCTCCTCTGGCTGGATGATCTGGAAGGCCGTGCCCCCATGGGACCACGTGATGATGTCCGGGTCCTCCACCTCCAGGATCTGGAACAGGAACCTCAGAAATTTGGGCACACCCACGTTGCGCCGCTTGATCACGTGCGCTTCGGCCTTCTTCCCCTCCGCTAGCTCCTGCTCCTGCTCCGGCTCCACCAGCGTGGCCCGACGCGTGGCCGTCACGTCCACGCTGTTGCCGCGCTCGAACCTGTCACAGAGCTCGGATTTCGCCCCGAAGAGCGGGAAAGATCCGGCGTCGAAGCTCGAGAGCTGCTGGGACTGCGACGGCCGCTGCGGGCTGCCGAAGAGCGACAGGGACGACGAAGGGGGCCCCATGCCGCCGACGCACGCCTGCGCGGCGGGTGGCGAGCTGCTGGCGGCGGCGCGGCGGAGCTGGCGGTCTCTCTCACCGAGCATTCTGCGTTGTGCATCCTTTCACGGCCTGGAAATCTTCGAGAAAAAAAAAACTTCCATGTTTAGGTTTTGGGCCAATGGACGGCGTTTGGCGGCGTTTTGGACCAATGCGGGGGCGTGCTGTTTCTTTGCGGCGATCACGGACTCGACTAAATGCTTTCGTTGTGGTTATTGAAGCGAGTCGGCAGTGTGTGCGTGGTGCTGGCTACAAGTGGAGATAGTAGACGTATGGACCACAGGTAGTATGTGGTTTCCGTCACGGCAGCGCGAGAGAGAGAGCCGAACGAGCTTAGACGCTAAGGTTCTATAAAAGTGGCTAAGATAAAAGAAATTCACGGGAATTAGACTGGATTGTTGTATGCGCTTGAGCCAGTCCTCTTCGCTGCCGGCCATGGTCAGCGGCGCTGACCATGGCGCACGCACGAGCGCGCTTTCCAGGCCTGCGAGGCGTGACCCTCGAGCGTAGAGAGAGAGAGACTTATGCCCGTCCACTGGTCAGAGAGAGGAGCCTCGTGGGTGCCGGCGAGTCATGGCGCGCTGGCGTTGAAGCGAGAAAGTATCTTGCCGTAAGACAATTCGACGATTGGTCGAAAGAAGGGTCCAAAAATAGCAACTTCAACATAGTGTGTCGCACCCCAACCGACACCATCGTTACAGTACAGCACACTTATTCCTACTAAGCACATACAACAGCCAAGTGCCGCCACGACTGGCGCACTGCGATGGCGAACCTCGCGCAGCAGCTCGCGAGGCTGCAGCTCGGCGCGTCGGGGGGAAGGTACCGCCCCTCCAAGCGCCTCGACGACGCGCCCCCCGTCTACGTTAACGCGTTCTCCTCCTCTCTCCAACGCAGCGCGGCCCAGCGCGCGTTGCTGTCATCGCTACACTGTCCGGCGCAGCGTGTCCTGGCGCTCGGAGACGGACCCGAAGCGCCCATTAATGGCCAAGCCGCGGGCTATATGCCCTCCGGACCCATCTTTCAAGTCGCCTACACTCACAGCAGGGGCCTCCTCGTGGCGGTGGATGAAGAGGGGGCCGTGGGGGTCGTGGATGTGGTCACTGGACGCCGGAAAAGCCGCTGGAAGGCGCATCACAACGCCGTCTTCGACGTGATTTGGACGCAGGATGACGCCCAGGTGCTGACGGCGGCGGGGGACCTGGAGATTAGGATCTGGGACGTGGAGACCGCAGGGACGCGCTCTTTGACGCCTGTTTCAGTGCTAAGAGGACACGACATGAGCGTCAAATGCGTGCGTCAGGCGCCGGATAACCTTCACGTGTTTGCTTCAGGTGGACGTGATGGAAGGGTATTGCTGTGGGATACTCGAGCCACGGGCAAGCCTGTGTCTTCGTTGGAGAATGTGCACGCCGAGCCTACTTCAGCGAGAGCGTCTTCGCCGAACGTGAGTTTCACGTCGCCCACCCAGAAAAGAAGACGGCGAGCAGCAGCTGCATCGTCCACTTCACCTTCGCCGCGCAGTGTTACGTGTGTGGAGTTTGGAGCTACGGGGAATGAGATCATCACGGCGGGTGCGGTAGATGCGGTCGTAAAGTTCTGGGACCTCCGACGCCTCGGGACTAGCTCTACCGTCAGCCGTGGCAAGAAGAAAGCGGTAGTTAAATTGCCGGTGCCGATTCGAGAGATATCGTGTTCAAGTCGAGAGGGAGCCCGTCGCGGTATTTCATCGTTAACCCTTCGTCACGGAGGGGCCGGAGGTGCGTCTCACCTTCTTGTTAACGTGCTGAACGACTCCATTGCTGTGATTGATATTGGCCAAGAACAGCACCAGACGGGTAGCCACGAAGCTAGAACGGTTCTTCGGTGCTCTGGCCACCAGGCGAGCTCTTTCTACAACAAAGCTGCGTTTAGCCCTGAAGGAAACTTTATTGCTGGGTCATCCGCGGATGGTGTCGTGTACATTTGGGATGCGCGCGTAAGTACTTCGTATGACGGAGCTCTATCATCTGCGTGGTCTGGTGTCGATGTCCAACAGCGGGCGCCATGCTTTGCGCTAAAGGGCCACGTGAACGAGGTAAACGGAGTAGCCTGGAACTCGCAGGACTTCACTCAACTTGCGTCCTGTTCAGATGATGGCACCGTCCGCTGCTGGCAGGTCGGTGGCGAATGTGACCAACGTTTGGGAAACCAGCGCCAAGAAGCGAGTAGAGAGGCTGCGCGTTTTGAGCTACAGGTAGCGTCAGGCGATGAATCCTCTGGTGGGAACGGGAAAACGGAATGGGCAAACTGGAACGAATTTGTTGACCAGCCGGACGGGTGCGCTTACCGCGTGCGAGGTAACAAGCCATCAAGAGCCCCTCGATCAAGCCAAACTTTATCTCCTAGACGTCAGAGAGTACCGCTAGCGGATAAGCAACGCGCTTCTCCTCAGGTCATGCGACACAACATCGAGCCTCGATTGCATCCCGTCCACGAGATTCCCACCGCACAGCAACAGCCACAACTGGAACCGCAGGAAGCTCAGGATGCCCGACCACAGCCAAAGCGCCGTATCAAGCTTCGGCGAAAATCCAAGCCCACAGCCCAACCCAAGCGGGCTCAGCGGACACTACTGGAACTATGGGGGCGATGAGCTGCTCGTGGTGAGTGAGGATCAACCTAGGAACCTATGAATTGACGATAGAATACATATTGCAAAATAGAATCGTTGGTCAGCAGTGATCGCGTCAACGGTGTGTGATGGCAGCATTTCAATTTCAGAGTCAAGTTAACATTCTTCTCGACTTCGTCGTGTGTGTTATGGCATGGCTGAAACCTTCTACAGGACGTCCTCCTCGAAGGCCTTCTCGAAGACGTCGAGAAGCTTGTCGATGTCCTTTTCGTCCACAACAAGTGGCGGGCACAGGCGGACGGTGCTGCAATACACAAAAGTTGGGAAATGCGCACCAGAATCGTTAGGCACCTAACAAATAACCACATACAACCAAATGGACAGGATACTTACTTTTCGCCGGCGGAGATGATGAGCACCTGCTTGGACAGAGCGTACTCGATGAGCGGGCCGACGGGCTTCGTGCACTCAAGGGCAATGAACAGGCCGCCCTTGCCAATCGGCTTGCGGACGTCCGCGACCTTGTCGGGGAACTTCTGCCGCAGCTTCTCCAGGCCGTCGGCCAGGTACTTGCCGCGTTTCTGCACGTTAGCGAGGAAGTCCTCGTCCATGATTTTGTTCAGCACCGTGTTAGCTACAGCGCACACCAGCGGGTTGCCGCCGAAGGTCGTGCCGTGCTGGCCAGGGGTGATAACCGAGGCCACCTTGTTGGACATGAGCACAGCGCCAATGGGCAGGCCGCCGGCCAGCGGCTTGGCAAGCGTCATGATGTCGGGCGTCACGTCGTACAGCTCGTGGGCGAACAGCTTGCCCGTACGGCCCAGGCCGCACTGCACCTCGTCCGTGATGAGCATGGCGTCGTGCTTGTCACACAGCGCACGCAGCTCGCGCATGAACTCCGGGTCGGCAGGGTACACGCCGCCCTCGCCCTGCACGGGCTCAATGAACACGCCCGCGGTCTTGTCGGAGATGAGCTTCTTGACGCTCTCAATGTCGTTGAACTCGGCGTAGTGCACGCCAGGCACCAGCGGCATGAACGCCTCGCGAATCTTGGGCTTGTGCGTGAGCGTGAGCGCCGCCGCGGTGCGGCCGTGGAAGCCGTGCTTGAACGAGATGAACTCAAATTTCTTGCCCTCCAGAGGCCTGTTGCAATGAAAAAGAACGGTTAGCCACTATTTCCATTGGCAAAAATCACTACCAGTTCTTTGCCACGTACGTTCCCTGGGTGGCGCGATTGGCGTACAGCCGCGCGAACTTGTACGCGCCCTCGTTGGCCTCCGTGCCCGAGTTGGCGAAGAAGACCTTGTCGAAGCGCGAGTTGTCCACGAGCGCCTTGGCCAGCTCCAGCGGCGCCTTGGCGTGGAACAGGTTGCTCACGTGCGTCACCTTCTTGCCGTTCTCCACGAGGCTCTTGTACCAGTCCTCGTCGCCGTGGCCCAGACCGGACACGGCGATGCCGGCGTAGAAGTCCAGGAACTCGCGGCCCTGCTCGTCGTACAGCTTGCTGCCCTTGCCGTGCGTGAACACGAGGCCGGGCTCGCCGCGCACGCCGTCCGCGTTGTACGTCTTGACCAGGTACTTCTGCTCGTACGTGTCCGGGTTGAAGGGCTTGGCTGCGGCGGCGAAGGCCCGCGAGGGGGCGCCGCCGGCCACGCGCTGGAGCGACTTGGCGGAGCGGAGAGCGGAGGACAGCATCGTCTTCTACGGCTGGGGCTTTTCCAGTTGTGAAAAATGGATCGGATACCGATGGAAAACCATGTGGACCCCATACGTAGCTTTGAATTCTGAGCAAAATCGTGTGGACCCATACATAGCGCCGCTCGTCCAATCACGATATAGGACGTGGTAATCGGCTCTCGTCTGCGGACATATAGCCGTGGGCCCTCCCCTCTCTCGCTTCGCTTTGCTCTCTCGGGAGGCGCCGCTTCGGGGCCTGCCCCACCCCGGCCTCTAAGTCCTCGACTCGGTCAGGCGCTGTGTCTGGGATTAGATATTAACTCCTGGATAGTGTTGCCAAGACCGCGTGAATGTTCCTTTCATGCATCATTTAACTATACCTCGTGTACGTCGGATGAACTAGACGGGTACGTTAACCACTCTCATTGTGAATTCCGCCTGAATTTGTCGATCTTGGCCGGTTGCGTCAATCGCCCCAATACAATTCCGAAGTAGTTTTGGCAATCGCGCAGAGGCTGTTCGCTTATATCCGAATTCGTATTTAAACGGAAATATAGTGGGAAGAGGTCATTCCACCTACCCGCGCGATTCGCGGGGTGATTGGGCTCGATCAATTCAACCAATCGGCCCTGAAAGTTTTGAGTAGAACCCACAATAACAAGAAAAATACATTGCGTTTTGAGCACCGCGTCGTACCCAATTGCCCGACGCGGCCTATTTGAGGGCAACAAATATCAG
>LGTU01000882.1:0-17807 GCA_001314425.1 Phytophthora pluvialis | reverse complement strand
GCAGGGCTACGAGTCGGACCATCAGTCGCTGGGCTGTGCTCCGGGCCGTCACCTGGTCGCTTCGGCGGATGCTGAGTGCAGCTACAACGCGTGCACCGTGAAAGCTGGTGCAGCGGCACCTTCGGAAGGCTGTTCGGTGGTCTGCAACCGCAGCCACTCCACCGATGCGGCTGCATGCTCCAAGAGTTGTTCGTGCACTACTAGCGCACACAGCGCCACCTCGTGCTGGATGGTGTGCGTGAAGGACCTGGACACGTGTGCCGTGTCCAAGCAGTCGTGCTCGGGCCAGACCAAGGTGTGCTCGTCGTAGAACATAGCACTATACTTGAAACAAACGCCTCAAAATCGATCCTCGTTCACTTCAACATGCAAACTATTCATGCTTCAGCAGCCTTTGGCAAAAGATATTCGTACATGTGCCGGTGATCATCGTGCTGTTGTTTGGTACCAGGTCGGAAGCTCGACGGAAGATCCAGATCACCCAAAGCCAGGACACCCGCCACCTTGTCGTGCATCGCATTTTGCCCCCACACCTTCAGATCACCTCGGTCAAGAATAGCCGGACGGACATCCTATTCCTGCGCCGTATTCGCCACCCTGGAGACAGCGAAGGCCCCACTTTAGGACCAAGTGTTCCAGTCGCCGCACCACAGAAACGACTACACGCGAGCAGCTCTCGAGTGACGCAGCAGAGCATGGAAGACACACCTGCGCCGCCCGATAGCATGCAGCAGACGACCGCGGCACCGCCGGCGCCGGCGCCGTCCACACCGCGCAAGGCGAACGTGTACTCACGGCTGTACGACCCCAAGTCGTACACGGGCGTCTACAAGAAGCGCTTCGAAGCCGACTGCAATGACCTGACGGAGCGCGTGGTCCACGACCTGTCCAACGCCATGCGCACCAATCTCAACTACGACGTCACTCGCCCCAAGCAGCGGACGGCGTAAGTTACAGTAGCCGGGTGGGGGGTCTCACAACCCAGAGACGTCGTGGTGCTAACTTCGGGGTGGTTTGCAGGTCTCTTCGGAACATCTCGAGCTCTAGCTCCAGCTCGCTAGCTAGCACTCCAGCTCCGTCGCCAGTCCCTCCCCCTGTCGAGAGACCAGCGTCCGCACCTCCAGTCCAGGAGAAGCTCCAGGGAGACCCGAACGACCCTCACACGCTTCTGAAGGCAGTGTTCCACTACTATTGCCGCTTCGGAAGGACTGGTCCAAAGGGGCTTGGAGAGAAGACGCTAGGTGCGTTGATGTCTGCCTTTGACGCGTTGCTAGTGTTGTAGTGTTGTGGGAGGCTTGAGCTCAAAGGAAATCGACCTTCTTGCTGCTGTAGACAACTCGAACTTCGTCAAGCTGTGCCGGGACTGCCCCGACCTGCTCAACTCGTCCTTCGGCAAGACGGACGTGGATCTCATCTTCGCAAAGTCCAAGAAGAAGGGCGAGCGCCGCATCAACTACGCGCGGTTCCTGGACGCACTCGGGATGATCGCTATCCAGAAATACGGCGACATGGTGCGTGGTGGAGGGCAACACCCCTCCAGTTTGTCAACTGCTGCATATTACTACTACTAAACAACTGCATCTGTTCCCGTGTGTAGCCGCTAGAGGCGTCCGTGCCGAAGCTGTTGGAGGCACATCTCGCGCACCTGCCGTGTCTGCTCGAGTTCACGGACGGCAAGACGGTGAGTGCCGCATTTGACACATTGGCAGGCAGCCACCCAACTTTCTAACCTCCTTAATTTTAATGCAGGTCCAGGCCGTGTGGCAGAAGCGAGCGGAGCACAACGAGTCGGTCGCTGCCGAAGCCCCAGCAGCAGCAGCAGCAGCAGCAGCAGCAGCAGCAGCAGCAGCAGCAGCAGCAGAGGAACAAGAAGAGCTCGCGCCTCCAGCGTCGCCCCCGTCTCCCACCGCTCGGCTTTTCAACGCCGCGGCAATCGACCCAACAGCTTAGCTTTCCACATGACAATGTAGCCATCCCCATATCCGATCTTCCACCCCGTCTACCTCCCAAACCCTATACCGCTACAGGTACACGTTCTCACCGACTCTTCTTCAATCCGTACGCCATGAGCTCCTCGACCTTCGGCGACCTGCGCCTGCTGCCCGTGGACTACCACCGCCAGGTGGCCCGGGAGCTGGCCGCCTTCTTCCACTCCTTCTACCGCTTCGGCGCCGCCTCCAGCCGCTTCGACCTGGGCGACGCAGCCTACCTGGACTTCCTGCACAACGTTCTGTTCGGTTCAATGTGCATCGGCGCCGTCGTCTTCCTCGTGCTCTGCGTCATCGTCGTGCGCCGCACCATCCTGCACATCCGCAGCGGTAAACTAGCGCTAAACCCTACTAAACCTCCTCGTGGGCGGCCAAAGCAGCCGCTCGCGGTTGAATTTGACCGAGAACTGACGTGTTGCGTGCTGTTATCGTGCCGTTAGCCTTTGTCCGACGCACGTCGATGGATTCCACCGCGGTGGAGCTGCTGGCAGTCGGGCTGCTCACCTTCCTGGCTATTAGCGCCCTTGGGGGGCTCCTGGGAGAAGCTCAGGTGGACTACAGTGCCGGTGTCGTGCTGGATACCATGGCCAACACGAGCGCTCTGTTCCAAGACGCCCGAGAACTCACAACCCAGAGTCTGCAGACAAGCGGCGCCTTGCGCGTCAATGCTGACAATTTGATCACATCCTTCAACGACAGCGAGCTGCCAGCTGCAGCCTTCAAGATGTCGGTGGAGGCGCTGAGACTCGTCCACGCCTCCAAGGACCTGAGGAACCAGACGGACGCGCTGCTGCCCAAGAACTACTCGGACATCGCCAAGGACTGGGAGTTCAGCTACTTCGTGCTCAAGTCCTCGACGAACGGCGCGATCCTGGCGGTGGCGCTCGCCAGCTTCTTGTCCATCGCGTCGGTTGGATGGGCCATGGTCTCGCCGCTGCGCGTCTCGATCCTGGTGATCTTGAGTGTTGTGCCCATTTCGCACACGCTGATCGGCGCGTACTTGTCGTCGACGATTATGACGGCAGACTTTTGTGCTGCCCCGATGAACAACACGCTCGGACTGATCGGCACGACGCCTGTTGCGGACTACTACGTCGAGTGTCCAGCTAATGCGTCGCTGCCTTTCGCTGATGCTATGGCTAGTGTGCGGCAGAGTGCAATGGAAGTGACGACGCTGCAGCAGGAGCTGGAGCGCCACGCGGCTGGCCAGGGAGGCATCGGCCAGCGCATGAAGCAAGAATTTCTGGACCCCATCGGCAAGCAACTGCACAGCGTGGACAACCTCATGAGCGAGTTTGCGGACTCGCAGACGTGCAAGAACGTGTCAAGTGCGTTTGAGTACGCTGCCGCCACGTACTGCGAGTACGGCATGCTGGGCTTCTTCTCCATGTGGGTGCACCAGATCCTGCTGTGCCTGATCCTGTTCGTGTGCGTCATGGTATCCGTGCTGGTGTACGAGCGCGTGCACATCCGCGAACTCCGTATGGACGTGCGCTACCAGCTCCTGTCCACCTACGAAGAGGACGACATGGAGCACGTGTACCTGTCGTCGGACTAGGGAGAAGTAAGTTCCCCCCTGACTATAGTCAGCGATATCTGCATCCCTGCCTCTGCCTGCTGCATGTAGTTTCTGCGTGTACTTCCGTTCATGTGTATCAACAACTCTTTACTCTTTTCACTTCGTGGCAGCCTCACCACTCCCTCTCATGTCACCTGAATCTCTTCAGGGCTGCTGCTTACTGTTGACTGGACTGGGGGGCCCGGTCAGCTCCTCGTCGGGCTGGTTCGAAGCTCCTCGGCTGGACGACACGTTGTCCGTGTCCTTGGGGTGGCGTCGCAGCCACAGGATGTCGCTCTTGACCAGCAGCTTCTCGGGCAGCTCCGGTCCGTCCGGCTCGTCGTACAGCAGCTCCTGCGCCGGCTGGATGACGACGTCCCCGTTGTCCCGGATTTCCTGCAGCACGCCCTTCCACTTGGCGCCGTTAATGACGCGGATGGACACGTCCATGCCGACGCACTTCTTCATGAAGAGCTCCGGGTGCTGGATGAAGCCCGCGGGTTTCTGCAAACAACGAGGAACTCCAATGAGCCACACACACGCACGCGAGGACCAACTGCTGCGGTTTCTTACGGTGCCTCGCCACGGGCCCATGCCCTTGTGCTCCTTGCGGGCCGCGGGCTTCTGCGGCGGCGCTGCTGCCTTCGACTCGCTCATGTTGACGACCTTCCGCGGAGGATTCGCAACTGAGGTGCAGGCGATGGGTACACACACGCCTTGACCCAATCAAAAGGACACAGCCAGACGCTCGCCATGCGTGAGGCCGGTCAGTGGGAATAATATATTGTTGCTTTGCAGTGGCGTTCTTGCCACGTCGGATGTCTACTCTAACCTCTCGACGATGTTCTCGACAGCTTCTGTGACGTACTCGAACACGGCCACGTGGTTGCGCTCGGCCATCTCCCGCAGATAGGCTCGAGCCCGTGCGAGGTCCTTGAACTCGCGGCCGGTGATCGCTACTCCGTCTTCAACCATGCTGCCTTCCTCCACGGGCTCGATCACGAGCAGCAAGGCCTGGTGGCTCGACACGAGCTCCACTGCCTCCGTCATGGCGGCGATTGAGCGCAGGTCCCTCGGGATCACGAACAGGACCAGCTCTGCGATCGCCTTCTGGGTTTCGATCTCTCGGAAGTGGTCTGCCAGAGCCTGCACGTGCTTCTCCGCTGCCGACGACAGCCCAAACTGCAGATAGTCCGCGAACGGGACGTACACCGGGATGCTGGCCTTGCGCAGCAGCGGAATGGCGACCTTCTGTCTCCAGGACGTCGCTGTCAAGTTGCCCCCCAGATACACGGAGCCGCCTGTGTAGTCGCTGAACATCTGACAGCCTAGCTGGTTCAGTGCCGGCGACGACACTCCAGGCGAATCGTTGCTCTGCTCACTGTCGTCCGTCACGCTCTTGTTGCTGCTGCTGCTGTTGGACTTGAGCAGCCGCGAAGAGTGCGAGCGCGAGGTCACACGCTGTGGCCGGTGCTTGCCGGACCAGCTATTCAGCACAATCGACGAGCGCTTCCGAAGACGGGGCACCTCCGGCCGAGACTTGGGCGCGTCGGTCTGCGTAAGCCACGCGATGCACCCGTCAATGGCCGTTGCAACGTCCGGGAACAGGCCGACGCCTCTCCTGTGCGCCAGGTCTCGCAGACACTGTCGCGCGCCATTGAGATCCGCCAGCTCCGTCTTGGACAGCCGCTTCCCGGCGACTTCCGTGCCTTCGTCGATGTCGTCCACGACCAGCACGACCTTCCTGCCTCTGCAAATGTACTCGACGGCCTCGTTGATGCAGACGATGGACCGAGTGAGTCCGTCCACGACCATGAGCACGATCTGCGCGGTCTCCTTGGCTCTGGCCTCGACCTGGATGAGCTCCTCGAACCACTCGTCCACCTGTGGGTTGAAGTAGCGCACGCGCGCGGCGTCCAGCTTGGGCATGGCGACGTCGCGCCTCCAGGTCGTGGGGTTGCAGGAGCCGCCCAGGAAGACGGCGATGTCGGCGAGGCGCTCGCCCGTGGGCGGCTCCAGGCCCTCGCTGAAGCTCTGCGTCTTGCGCGTCAGGCGTGCGGTGCCTGCAGGCGGCGCTGTCTTTGGCGCTGAGGCTGATGCTGAGGAGGAGGCCGCCGCCGCGCCGCAGACCGTGCTGTTCGTGGAGCACGTGCGCACCAGGTGCGGCGACGTGTAGGACCGGCGCTTGGCGAAGCAGAAGGCGTGCGCCGGGCGCTGCGTCGTCGTGGCGGGCGTCGTCATCGTCGGCGGCGGATGGAGCTGCGAATGGCAAAGTGCTGGGGGCTGAGCAGAAGCAGGCAGGTGCAGGTCGTCAAAAAGGCAAAAGGCAACAATTCAGTTCGCAGGTGCCATCTGAGTCGCCATAAGTTTTTCACGAGCTTCCGCCCTTGCATACAAAGATCAAGCTCCACGACATAGAGCATGCATTTGCGGAAATCTATTTTTGGAGCGAGCTCTTAAAAAAATAGAGCAAAATTAGAGCCTTCGCCGATATCCAATGGGCAGCATGCCTGGCATTTCGTTCGAGCCATCCGCGGCGGCAATGCTGACACTGTAGCGACAGCACTGCCATGCAGAGCACCGCCAGGCTGTCTCGATTTTGTGGCTTCCCACGCTTGATTGCCACCCCCCACATGGAGGATAATGCGCTGAGGTTGAAGGTGTCCACCGCCCACAACTTGCCACCAACTTGCCCCACACCTATCGGCTGCACTTGCTCATGTCCGGGCAGAAAAAAAAGTGAAGTTGCCAACGGCGACGTGCGTTCATGGCGCAGCAGGCTTTTGCAGGACCTTCGCTCGAAACGGTCTATAATACTGGGGGCTTACGACCCGACCATGCCCAACTTCTCTACGAGAGTCTTGCACCCATCCACTTGAAGCTCTTTTGAGCATCAAGTATAATTATCAGATCGTACCTGAGAACGTTTATTCTCAGATCTGATAACCTCGCGATCTTCGTCTCCACCGTCTCACTCCCCTGCTATCACTCATGGCCAAGCCGTTCGCGCGCCTGCCGACGTGCGTCGCCCCCTCCAAGTACTTCCTCGACTATGCCGTGGACCTGGAGCGCTGCCGCTTCGAGGTGCGCGAGCGCGTGCTGCTGCGCGTGTCCCGCGCCACGCGCCGCATCACGTGCCACGCGCTGGAGCTGCACGTCTCGCACGCGTCCGTGACCGTCGCCGGCCGCGCAGCCCCGCTCGCGTGCGTCGAGACCCGCTACTTGGCGGCGGACCAGGCGGTGGAGCTGCTGCTGGACGATGAGCTGCCCGCCGGAGCCGAGGCCGAGCTGGCGGTCACGTGTCACGGCGAGCTCAACGACAAGCTGCACGGCTTCTACCGCAGCGCCTACGACCACGAGCTCGCGGGCGAGACGCGGCTCATGGCCGTCACGCAGTTCGAGGCCTGCGATGCGCGCCGCGCGTTCGCGTGCTGGGACGAGCCCGCCATCAAGGCCAAGTTCGAGATCTCAATCGCCTGCGACGTGGAGCTCACGGCCATTTCCAACACGCACGCGGTGCAGACGCTGGTGCGGCCGCGCGCGCAGAACGCACACATCCGGACGCTGTCGCGCCCCGCAGGCGCGACGCTGGAGAAGCTCTGGAGGTTCGCAGAGACCCCCGTCATGTCCACGTACCTCGTGGGCATGATCGTGGGCGAGTTCGACTCGGTGTCGACCGTTACCAAGGAGGGCGTGCTCGTGTCGGTGTACACGCCCGTCGGCCGCAGCGAGCGCGGCAAGTTTGCGCTCGAGGTGGGGGCCAAGGCGCTGTCTTTTTACAGCGAGAGGTTCGGGATCCCGTACCCGCTCAAGAAGATGGACATGCTCGCGATCCCCGACTTTGCCGCCGGGGCGATGGAGAACTGGGGGGTTGTCACGTACCGCGAGACGAGGCTGCTGATCGACGAGCAGCTGAGCAGCTTCGCGCAGAAGATGGCGACGGCCAGGACGGTGTGTCACGAGATCGCGCACCAATGGTTCGGCAACTTGGTGACGATGGAGTGGTGGACGGGGCTGTGGCTCAACGAGGGCTTCGCGCGCTTCATGGAGTTTGAGGCCGTGCACCACATCTTCCCCGACTGGAACGTGTGGGAGGTCTTCGTGCAGGACATTACCATGAGCGTCGCCATGGGCAAGGACTGCATGCTCACGTCGCATCCGATTGAAGTCAAGGTGAACCACCCGGACGAGGTGGACCAGATCTTTGATGTGATCTCGTACGCCAAGGGCGCGAGTGTCATCCGCATGCTGTCTGAGTATCTTGGTCGCGACGTGTTCTACCGCGGAATCCACGACTACCTGGTGAAGTTCAGCTACCGCAACGCGCAGACGCAGGATCTGTGGGAGTCGCTTGAGAAGGCTTCCGGCCAGCACATCACGGCGCTCGCGAGTGGCTGGACTAGTCAGACTGGATACCCGATGGTGACCTTGTCAGACGACGGCACCCTGGTCCAGGAGCGCTTCTTGGCGGACCAAACGCTGAAGCCCAATTCCCAGGACGCCGGTGTAGCATGGGATGTGCCGCTGACGTTTGTGGCGTCGGACAAGCCGAAGGAGGTTCAGCGTGTGGGCATCTGGGAGCGTAACTCGTCGAAGGAGGCCACTGCCACCCTGGCGGCCAAGCTGCATGCACCCGCTGACTCTTCGTCATGGATCAAGCTTAATGCGAACCAGGCCGGGTTCTTCCTCGTGAACTACTCGCCAGAAGTCTGGAAGCGTCTGCAACAGCCCGTGCGCGAGAAGTCGTTGGGACCCGTGGACCGCATGAGCTTGTTGAACAGCATCTTTGCGTTTGCTCGAAGCGGCGAGCTGCCCGTGACCCGCGCGCTGGACTTTAGCTTCGCATATGCTGAGGAACCGGAGCACCTGTGCTGGAAGGAGATTTCGTCGAATCTGCGCTTCTACTGCACGCTTTACAGCGCTGACACGTTCTACCCGAAGCTGCAGGCATACATCCGTGAGCTCTTCGCATCGATCATGAAGCGGTTGACGTGGGAGGCAGCAGAAGGCGAAAGCTCGACGGTTGGCCCATTCCGTCGTGATGTGATCAGCATGCTTGCGCTGGGCGAGGATCCGGAAGTGATTACCGAGGCCCAGCGTCTCTTTCAAGCCTACTTTGAAGACAGCTCGGCGCTGTCGGCCGACCTGCGCGGCGTCGTGTTTAATGCCCAGGCTCGCCGTGGCGATGCCTCGCACCTGAAGCAGCTGCGTGAGAGGTACGAGTCCAGCAACTTCATCGAGGAGAAGCTGGACTGCCTCACTGCGCTGGGCCTGCTCAAGTCGCTGGAGCTTAAGCGCGAGGTGATCGCGTGGGGCCTCAAAAACGTGCGTTCGCAGGACATTCAGTACGTCTTCAGCAGCGTGGCGGCCGATGCACCAGGTGCCGAGTTTGCGTGGAAGTACGTGCAGGAGCACTGGGCGGAGCTCAACGAGCAGTACCGCCCCTTGATCGTTGGCCGCATCGTGATGTCGGTGGCTTCGCGCTTCCAGAGTGAGGCGTACGCGCTAGAAGTGGAGACGTTCTTGGAGACCCGTAAGCACTCATCCTACACGCGCTTGCTGGACGCCGCACTGGAGCGTATCCGTGTGAAGAGCGCCTGCTACCAGCGCAACCGCGACGACTTGGCAAAATGGCTCGAGTCCAGTTAGCATGAAGTAAGTCAGTCCGGTTTCTGAGGCACAACTCAATAATATTGTGTATCGCCTTTAGCCATTTCGATTGCAGGGACTCTGGTGCTTGTGTTGTATTCAAGCATTCCATGACGACGAAGCAAGGTGCACTTTATCAAGATGCCTAGCGAAAGTGAGTTAGGTGCAGTTGAACGAGGCTTCTGGCTTGCCGAAGCAGTTCTATGGCGGGAAAATCAGTGAGTTGCAGGACGCAACGCACAGTTGCGGGTGAGCCTTATCACCTAATGACAACATTCCCATGAGCCAAACTCTTTTTGTGATCATGAGTCATGAGTCATGACAGTATCACTCAAACTACCGTCGTTAAGAACGGCCCTCACAAGCTCGTGCCCGATGGAGTTGGACAGTGCCCAGCTCCGAAGTGGCAGCTCGGTGATCTACAGACACCACCCCTACGTTTTACCTCCCTTCAAGTTTTTATTTCTTAGAGGTATTCGGAATGCTTGTATTCTGTTTGTCCAATCTGTTTCAAAAATAACGACGGATTTGACAGGATATAAAAATGTAGGTGGGGAAAACGTAGGGGGTGGTGTCTGTACATGTAGGGCCGTTTCTGCGCAACACCAGGATCGACAATGGGATGCGGACCAAGAACAGCTTGACGACTGGAAGGGCCTACGGCATAATATGGCCT
Organism: Phytophthora pluvialis; assembly: GCA_001314425.1. Classification (NCBI taxonomy): domain Eukaryota; phylum Oomycota; class Peronosporomycetes; order Peronosporales; family Peronosporaceae; genus Phytophthora; species Phytophthora pluvialis. Next base: position 7,936 of record LGTU01000882.1, on the reverse strand, counting down.
CAATCATGGAGACTGGGTACATCTACAGCGTTCATTAATGCTAGGGATCACCCGGAGACGTAGTAGACTCCTTGGAACTCGATCGTCCTGTTTGGAGCACTTCTTGGTGGCTCGATAGCTTCCATATGCCGTGGCTCCTAATCCTAGGATGGGACGTGTCGAGCCTGGTCAGTGTGCCTTCCTTTCACTGGGGATTCATTCCCCGATCGGACCATTAGCTGCACAACCAACGCTCCCTTCGGTCATGCGTCTGGCTTACGTAGTGGTGACCACTTTGGCCACTCTTTTTGCTGGAAGCGATGCCGTCTCGGCGGCGGCGGCCTCGAACCAGGCTAAAGTATCTGTAGTGGAGACCCACGGTGTTCCTGCTGCCGCTCGCGTGCTGAACACCGACTCGAATCGGTTCCTGCGGGTCGAGAGCACGACCGAGGACGAGGACGAAGAGAGGGCGCTCCCATCCAGTTTAACCAAACTTTCAGAAAAGCTCGCGAACAAGGCTAAACTGCTCGCGAGTAAGCTGAACCCAGTCGTGGAGAAGCTGACGGACAAGACGATGGCCATCGCGGTGAAGCTCAAACCCATTGCGGACACGTTTACGGGGAAGCTCAAGCCGATCGCGACTAAGCTCATGCCGATCCTCAAACCGATTGCAGCGAGGCTGAACAAAGTTCCAATTGTCCAGAAGATCGTGGAAAAGTTCAAGACGTTTACCGCGAAGATCAAAAACTACAATGTCGGAGGACACACTGTCGGCGAACGGTACACGATGGGCAAGTTTGAGAATTGGTTCAAGCAGAACAAGTCCCCGGACGATGTCAAGGCGATGCTGAAGGTTGGAGAAGGAACCTCCGTGAACACGAAGAACTACGATTTGTGGACGCAGTACAATGCGTTCTACAGGTGGGCGCAGAGAGAAAAGGAGGTGAAGGCAGCGGCGGCAGCAGCAGCGTAATCTGATCGTTACTCGATCCGTTAACTGTACCTGCATCAATATTGATTTGAGTTGATCATACATGTAGAACTACATATGGGTTGGTCCGCTACACCGGTACAAACTAATTCCAGGTTACCGAGGTCGTTGTGAGCAGCCCCACCGGTTAGTTGGACTTCAGTTTGCGTATGATACCCTTCACAAACAATTGGAGTGTGCTTACAAGAAGTCTGTTGACCCTAGACCAATACGCAGTAAGTCATTTCCCAATTTGTGACCCAGAAACGAAACGACACTATGGACACCTTTTTCCGCGTTGGGCTCCTCTATAATAATGTCCTTCTTGTCTCGGACTGAGACCGCAATCAATTTCGTTAAGTCCATGGTGCAGATGAGGAGTAGAGGGCGGCACTTCAACGATATTCAACAAGATGACCAAGAAACTAAATGTAACATGTAAAACCTATTGACATTGCGAAAACGTTAAGCAAGTTACTTGAAAATATCAACATAAACAAGATCGGATCCACACTTTTCAGCCTGGTAGAAGAAAATGACTTGTAGTTTTATAGTTCTGCAGCAAACACCACGAAGCAAGTCGTTTGGTGCCAGTACGAAATGTTCTAAGCAAGATGACACAGGGAAATTTGACGTTTGACCTTGTTGTGACGACTGCTGACCTACCACGGCACCGTGTATGCAATCCTTGGGCCGTGATATGAACTCAATATCCATCAATATCGTCGACTGGAAAGAAAACAACAATTACCTGTATTCCGTTTCTAAAAAATCGGAGGCATCTTCATTTTCTTTGCCTTGAGAGGATTTATGATTCGAACGGCTGCAACAAAAGCCTATAAACGTCGCATTAATACATCCAACAGTAGGTATAATGCAGCGGCGAATAATCCCTACGCACACAGAAAGTTCCTTGATGAAGAAGAATTGTGTTTACGCTGCAACTGCAATACAATGCTGTACTGTACTTCTGAAACTGCTGAAATACGGCGCTGAATAGTTACTTTCATGCTGTCCGCTCAAATCCAACCGTCCACGACTCACTCATTTTCAAGCAAACGTAGACCAACGCATTGACAGCGATGTGATTGCATGGTACCGTGCTGCTTGCTAGCTGCTGCAGCGCTTTTTTGTTGGCGCCCATGCCATCTCAGAACCGATGAAAGTTGCGATGGCAAAGGCTGCGGATGGATCACCACTGACTGGTACGCACCAGCGTTTTCTGAGGATTGACAAAAGGACTAACTCCGGCGACGACTATACAGAAGGCGAAGAGACAACGCTCAGCGGTGAAGACGACCGGCTCAGGAGCAAGAAATCTGATTTTGAGGCCAAAACAGGTGGGGAAGAAGAAGCTCACCGCAAAGGAGTTCGAAGTGTACTATGCAGTACTAAGCACTTCGAAGTATATTAAATCCTATAGGCCCTTTCCAGCAGCCTTTTGAGTACCGGTACACATAGCTATAACGCCTACTATTAAACTGTAACTGCACAGTTCGTGGTCACGAGCTTGTGTTCCCCATGTACAGGTGTACGGTAACTGTTTGATGGTCACTTTTTCGACTGCTTGATTTACTATAATAACATTTCGTGATACATGTACATGTACGGACCAAGTCCAAGTATGGGGGACCTCTGCAAATGCTCCGTAACAACTTGAAATTTTGATATCCTCCACAGAAGCTATGCAGTAACCTACTGTCAGCTCCGCCAGCAACATTTACTTTAACTTTGCTTGATAGGCGTTTATCTACCGACGTATTTTCCGGAGGACGTATAAAGCTGCCATTACAACCGACACCGAGGAAGCTGCCGTACGCAACGTCACAGTACCTCCGTTAGCAGGTTGATCGGAAATTTGCGGCGATCGGTTGCTCCCATTACGCAACAAATACTGCTTCGCATAGCGTAGAAGCGGCACCGTGCGACCCGATGTCCACGTCAAATCCAGTAGCTGCACGAATCGCAGGAAAATCGCACAGCACGCTACGGAACTCAGCGCAGATGTCGCCACAAACTGCGCAAACGTCAAGAAAACCCTCCGACTTCCTTTTGACGCATACAGCTGCATCACCAGCAGCGCACTCGACATCGCAGCGGTGCAGTTCAGTGTCTTCGAGCTCGGCATCTTCACCAACTCCTTGCATCCGTTCCACATCCTCGACGTTACAATTTCATTCAGCACCTGCTCCCTTGACGGCGGCGTTCTCACCGTCCCCACGACATCCGGTCGATGGAAGTCGAACCCCGAACTCGTCGACGGCGTCTGCGTCAACAGTTTGCTCTGCTCCATCCTGATCTCCCTGATCTCCTCCGTGTCCCGCACCGCCAACGTCCCCTCGCTCTCCACCTCAGCTTCCTCCCTGTTGCTCTCCTCCTGGTCACTGTCCTCCGCCGGCAGCAAAGCACTCTGCACTGAATCCGGCAGCAACGGTAGCAGTCCCGGCTTGGTCAGCATGACTTGGGACTCGGGCGGCATCTGCTCCATCAACCTCCTCTGCTCTTCTCTCGTCAGTGGCAGCAAAAATGGCAGGAACGGCGCGATTTTGTCCGAAAAACTGGTATCCGTCAGCCACTCCAACAGTGACGTCTGCAGCAGCAGCTCTTGCACGGACTCGGGCAGGAAGCCCAGCAGTCCTTTGGTGCGCATCTCTTCCTGGTACCATTTCCAGATGGGTACACTCCAGGAGTAGAGCAGCCCCAAGGAGGCATAGGCCAATGCCACGAGCGCCAACATGGCTCTCCTCGATAAGAACTCGGTCAATAGCACCGTGAGGGCGGAAGTGACCGTGAGGCAACTGGCGACGCGTAGCAGTAGCAGGGCCACTTCAACCCGCGAGTTCACCTGCGAGTACGCGACATGCACCAAAAGTAGCCATGTCAACGGCGGCGAGATGGCTCCAAACACCACGAGGTGGTCCACGGCGAATGAGTCGAACTGGACGTTGAATGAGGGCAGCAACTGCCTCAAATAGCGGTGCGCGTCGTCGTCGAGCCACGGGGCCAATGAGAACAGCAGCACGCTCAGCAGAAGACCGAGCGAGCTCAGCGCCAGCAGCTGCACGCTCAGTGGGTGGCCGAAGCTGCGGCGCAGCACGTGGTCCAGCACGCGCACGTACAGCGGGCGTGACGATGGCATGACGGCGCGCCAGGAAAGTGTTGATGGAGCACTCCAACACTATTGTAGTACATGAAGGATGACGGAGGATAGGTTCCGAATAATTGTCCGATGACGATGACCGGCGAAATTCTGCCCGCCAACTTGACAGACTACTCAAAACTGATCGATTGGTAGCTGCTCGTTTATGTCCGACGTTGTATTGAAACGGGGGGAAATGTCAACACGTGTATGAGCTGAGGAAAGGTTCGCCAAAAGCGGTGCAAGAGAGTCGGAGCAGCAGCGGACGGCCAACGTTTGTACCGCATACACGTACTGGCGCACGTTCCCGTGACCCCGGTCATATACCGGTGTTGAGCAGTGATGGCGGGTACGGCTAAAGCACACTGAAGGAGAAGCGAGCACTTCTGCGACTGAGGGAGAGCTTCCAATGACACGAGTGGCAGCGAAGGAAGCGGTACCGTTGTACGCTGAACACGAGCGCTGCGCCCGCGCTGCCCGAAGCAACAAGGTGGGCTACCATCGCCCGAAGTCTCGCCTGAAGCGGTACATGTCCCGCCGAGCCCCTGTTCGCGACTCCGCTAGAGTCTATCGGTCTGCTGCGATGAAGGCCACGTCGTATGGAAACTTTGGCTCAGTAGCGAAGGGAATGCAGTATATGGAGCCAAAGGTATTGAGAGTGGGCAAGACTGCTGTCGAGTTGCGCAAGGAGGCGGACGAACTGTGGAGGGTGGTGGACCTACTCCATCTCGCATCAGCACCGCCGGACGACATGCCTACTCTGGGGTCCCCGCATGTCGAGACGAGCAGACTAGCTACAGATGCAGGCATTGTCTCGGCCCGAGTCTCGGGCAAGTGATTTTCCTTATCCATCATTTCGATACGCATACACTTAGTGACTCTGTTGCCTGCGAAACATACACGCTGTGACGCACTTTACACCGCACACACGTACTGTCGATACCGACAAAAGTGGTCTACACAAACTGGCGCCCATTAACCGTTACTGACAAAATGTTTTGACCTCATACACGTGTTGACATTTTCCCTTGAAACGGGAGGTGATTTGACAGCGCGCCTCCCTGCTTCTTACGAAAAAAGTGGCTTTGTCACGTGTTCCGAACACAAGAAAAGCTGACATGAGTGCTGATTGTGCACAGATTGTCCACATTAGAGACAGACAGAATATGCGCAACGTTGGTACTTTTGACTAGCTCCGAGTTATTCTGAACGTCTGGAACGGACGCGCTAGACTCGATTCCCCTCAGTGAGTGATTGGGTAGGGTAAGCTACCGTTAGAGTTCAGCAGTGTGGCCGTCAGGACCAGCGCCGCCATCAGAGTCAGAAGCAGCACCGCCTATTGAAACATCGCGTTGGTCTGCTTCATTTCGTGCTTCGCCTGTAGCTTTTGTCCGAGTAGATCCGTAGCACTGCTACAGAATAACTCGGATGATACGACATCCGAGTAGATTCGTAACAGTGCTTCAGAATAACTCGGATGGTTATCGAGTACGTAGTATACTGTACTTGAATGATACATACATGTACAGTGCAATTTTGCTAGGAAGTTCATTTCTAACCGGTACTTCGAAGTATAATCTAAACCTTAGCTAGCAGGCAGTAGAACTTTCTCCAAGACTCACATTATACTCGAAAGCCGACGGGATTCGACTGGTGCCTCGNTAATGCAGTCTTTTCTGTGTGATCAGGATAGTACAGGGGCGCTGTCTCCAGCGGGGGGCGCGCTGTTAAAATCACCTCCCTATTAGGGAGAGTCGAACCTCTTGTGAACTCGGCGTATTTCCAGAGCAAAATCTTGCTGATATTATTTTAGAAATCAGCCACTGGCTGATATTTCTACACCATAAAATGAGCAGCTTATATTGAATTAAGGCCTGTGATTGGCCGTTAATTAAGGGATCTTTAGGTCCAGTTTTGCATAATTAGTTCACAGCCTTTTTTTTAGCGAGGAAGTACCACGGGTTATTTCAAACACTCATTTTTGCTTATTTCTAGACAGATTTTGGCGAGGTTCGACTCCCAGAGGTTATTCCACCGATCTGCGGCGACTTGGCTTGATCGCTTCGTGGGGCGATCGCCAAAACTACATCGGAATTGTATTGCACAATTGACGCAACCGGCCAATTCAGGCGTAATTCACAATACCGGTATGCAGAATAAGCATTTTTGTGAGGCTGGGTTGATGTCGTATCACAATGACGTCGCTGCTCGGTGCGCCGCCGGATAAGTGGTACACTGTACGATACCAGTACATAATATGTACTATATATACCAGGTATGGGAAAATGTCCAAAGAGGTATGAATTCGCATCCAAATCCCCGGAGATATTATATCCGGGGATTTGCTGGCGCCTCGTTCTTCGGAGTTCTTCATTAGGAATTTCAGTGGATGCGCTTTACTTGTACACAGTACTGTACACACATGTATACAGTAGATGGATCCTTATCGAAATCGTTTACAATCACTACATAGTACTGGGCACTACATGTATTACTGTATACGTCATGATAAAACATATTTGTCGGCAACAGCGTCGGAGAAACCAGAAGACGCCTTTGACTCCAACGTTTATGCTAAAGGTGAACCGGCCAACAATGATTTAGTCAAGGATGGGATCCAAGGATGGCAGACAGAAGCAATCAACATACGGAGAACAGCCGGGCATTGAAAACAAATCCCATGAGTACTATACGGAAGGATATGTTCATTGCATTGCTATATCGAAAAACTACGTGTAAGAGCAACCGTCCCATTGAGACCCTCAGGGCAAATCCAAAATGCAAACCTGTACCACCAGCCGATAAAGCCGTTTGCGTTGTGCGTTACCAAGGACCCCACCTCCAGAAATGCCTCAGCGATTGTATGCTGCTCACTCCGCAATTTGCACTCCAACCACACAAACACTCAAGCTTCCCCCAGCAAACCTTGAGCCATGCGCTTCTACTACGGCGTCCTCGCCGTTACGGCCACGCTTCTTGCTAGCACCAACGCTGTGTCCGCCGACGCTAAGCAGACCCAGATCTCGCAGACGACCCCGGAAATCGTCGCTGCCGCCCAGACTTATAGTGCCGTGAAGCGTTCCCTGCGCGCCCAAAAGCCTGCGTACGAAGAGGAAGACTCTCTCGACTCGCTGGACAACACTGAGGAGCGAGGAAATGGAAATGGAATCCACATCAAAGATCTGAGAAAGATCATTTCATCGAAGCTATTTTCAATTCCGACGAACATTGCGAACATGGAAACCAAGGTTCAAAAGAAAACCCTTGACAAGTTTGCATCGCAAGGCTTGAGCCAAAAGAAGTTCGCCACGAAGCTGGGACTGAGGGACGTTGATGACGCGACGCATGTCAACTCCCAATTCTTCAACGAATGGAAGCACCTCTTCCGGGCCGGAAAGAATCCGAGAAAGTCCCCGAGGGTTTGATTGGAAACCACGAGTATTATTACTAGTAAGTTTCTCTTCAGTTTGCCTGCAGCACCAAACGTGATAGCAACATCTACCATGGAAAACTGGTGCCGTTCATGCACGACTGACTACTACTACTCACTAATACTTCAAGTAGTTTCGTACCATCCAAATGCACGCTACATTCCATTCTGAAATCCTTCAGCCCGTTCGTTCCTAGACCACGGTTCTACTACAAGTATACTAGTAGTACATTCTGGTGCATATACTCGCTGATACTCTTGTACTACGTAAGTAGTAATACTTAGCACATTACGCCGGCAGTTTTTTTTCCTAGCATATTTTTACAAGGAGAATAGGTTTAATCGATTCTAATACCCAGCTGATGTTTCTAACCAGACAACCAATCCATAACCTCAGAGCGTAAGGAGTCATTTAACT